>JAMKCH010028092.1:0-17724 GCA_023653785.1 Ophioderma brevispina | reverse complement strand
TAATATTGAAAAAAATCGGTTTTTGATTGTACCATTTTTTTTGAGACAGGCTGTAGTAGGGAAAACTGATGACATTTCAATGCACTTGCCCTAGATTTAGCTAATTGCTGGAATGTCTTGGCTTTTAATACAGGGATGGTATGATATTATAGGGGTTATGTTTTAAACTTGTTGTTCACTGTTCAGTTAAACTTCTATCCTGGTTTGTAGACCTATAGAAATAATGGCACAACAGAAATCATTGAGTCAGGGCATGGTATGCCCCAAACATTTCTCTTCTTTGAATCCATGGTTTGACGGGGGTTTGACCCATGTATTTCGTTTTCGTTTAACTCTCTCTCCTCGCTTATGCCCAATGCTATCACTAATATAGCAGCAATTAAAACAATCAAATTCTCATCTATATTATCCATGATAGTTGTAGTGTAACATGTATAACCAAAGAAATCTAATAAAGTTGGGAGTCATAAGCATGATAAGTAGACCCCTGTACCCATTATTCAAGAATAATGACCTGTGTAAGTTCATGGAAGTAGGTCACAGAAAATGGAAGGAAAAACTGACAGTGTGATTTGCTTGGTATCATTCCTGTCAAACTTGTCAGTTTTCTAAAACTGAAGGGCAAAAATGATAGTGTGAATTGAGCTTTAGAGTATTTTGAAAGGAAAAAAAGTCCACTCATAAAGGACTAACCTTGATTTAAACCTGGGTCTAAAGTTAGAGTCCCTTTGAGAATGCTTGCAAATTTTTCCTATACTCCATTTATCTTCCTTGATTCAGTGACGTCAACACGTTCAGACAGTTGGTTTAGCGTGTATATATTCACACAGCCTTTGTATGCGCATTGAATCAACGCTCGCGATTTAATGCTGTAAGTAACGCATTACTCACTGACGTCACTTACTCGAGGAAGATGAAAGCAGTGAACAACTTAAACAATAAATTGCAATGTAACACAAGAGAGAAATTATTTTCTGTCAAGGAGTTTTATTGTACATGTAGACTCACAAAAGACGGGTCTCCATCTTTTGACTGACAAAAAATCTACAATATACACATCAATAACATAACATTTTCAAACATTTTTTAGCAATAAACCCCCACATTTTTTGTCAAAATATCTTCCATGTTAACAAGATCATGACACCATGATCTTATACAATTTGTAATTCTATTATTTACAACATAAGCAAAAGTTGCCACCTTGGGTCATTTTCAGTTGAGTGTTTCATGGACACCGACCACAGCAGTCCACAATAAACATTTTTTTTCTCTCTCTTTTTACTAAAATACAACAAATTTTTGGTATTATATACAGCGATTATTTGAGGTACTCATAACCAAACAAAAAAAGATCTTGTAAGAAATCCTCAGATTGAAGCGAGACAAAAATGCTGATTTTCAATTAAGCATTGGTTACATCTACATTTCATTTTACATTACCTCAAAAACTTCAACAGTGCTTAATTTTAAAGCACTTTGTCTTTACAAAGTTCAGCAAAGTAGAAGACTTATTATTAACATTGATATGAAGATAACTGCTAACTTCATAAATATTTCCTTTTATACAAACAATGTCTTTACCCTTCAATCGGACTAACAGCTATATCAAACAATACTACATTAATTTACAGCAAAAGGCTTGTCAAAAATTGTTTTTTCAACTACATGACATAATTTTTCTTTTTTTAAAGTTGGACCTTGCTAAGCCAACTTGACAGTGTGCAGCATGATTGTGGAATCCACTTACAAATATACTTTTTTTCTTTTTCAGGTTTTTATTTGATTTTCCCATGACTCTTGCATGGAAAAACAAAGATATCCATAAATTAAAGAGTCATGACCGGATCGCTAATAGCCTCATCCCCAGAAACCCAGATTTTGCCGGGAGTGATCAAAATATTGGTACCTGAAGAAAGCTACTATTTTTTCTCATTTACCCTGCAAAATCTTAAGTTTGGAAAGAGTTCCATATGTACTCCCTTTAAAATTGTACAGGAAACAAATTCTTTTTTTATTTATGGCCTTACACTAACAAATACCCTAACCCTAAGGCCAAAACTAAAAAAGAATTTGTTACATGTAGAACTTCAAAGAGGGGTACATATGGAACTCTTGCCGGAAGTTTAGTTCGGAAGTCATGAGCAAAAATGTGCCGCATTTTGGTCGACCAATGTTAATTTTACACAGTGCTCTATGGGGCTTACAAAATCATGTATTTAGCTCTCACATCAAAATGGATTGAAATATTGGCACAAAATTTTACAGATGGGGTTTTGGAGTGAAGGCCATTCTATTAAGACAAAAACTTTATATACTCAAATCGGGGTCATCCCCTTAACTCTTTCAATCCTGTTCGATCCTGTATATAGAAGGCAGTGTTTTTTGAGATGGGAATCCATCTTAAACCACTGATCTAAAGACTATGCATGTTTGGACTCACTTGAATGTTATTTTTGTGCTGATGTCCAATATATTTAATCAAAATGCATAATTTTTTTTTTTTTGGGGGGGGAAATATTGAACCTTTTTTAATTCTGAGTGGATATAGTCACCTGCAAGGCCCTAAGGGTTACGATAGTAAGCAGGTTTAGATGTCATGAACTTGGATTGTGGAATTATTTTGTTCATAGATTGATCGAACAAAAGAATTCCAAATGTAAGTACACACATCGTGTATGGCAACTGAACCTTCCTAATATTTTGTCATAGCAGAGGTTTCATCCTCTTCCATGAAATATCCTATTGCATGCTAAATATCCTGATGACATGCTAACTACCTTGATAACATGCTAACTACTATGACAACATGCTACCAAGAACATTTGAAAGATAGTGGCCACCAATAATGGTTTATGTAATTCCAACTTTTATATGTGAACCCACTGGAACCAATTGGTCTAACTTTGCTTTAAATCACATAGGCTAAGGCACAGCAGCCGACAACATCCAGCTGAGCTATTGTTATGACAGTCATTGTTCAAGTAGTGTGTCTTTACAAGTAGTGTGTCTTTAACAGACTTTAGTAGGCGTCTGTGGAAATTTGATATCCGGGTTTAATAAAAATGTGTTAAAGCAAATACATGTATGTGTTACTGGGTAAAATGTTTTTAACGGTTTCAGGTGGTATAAAAGAACCATTTTAGACAAAAAAATTCCAACACGGTCTTCAATTTTTCTTGGGAAATCCAAAGTAAATGTCTGTGTTTTTATATGGTAGCAGTGCGTGACCTGATGTTGCGTAAATCCACGCACAGAGGGAAGTTGCCGGCTGCTGTAAGGCTAAGGGTAGAGAATCTCTGGTTCAACATTGACAACATGGCCAACGTGATAGTTCAATTCAGCTCCTGGCAAAACCAAAGAGGACTCCTCTGTTGGGAGGATGTTCCCATTGGTTTTGTTGGACTGGGTAAGGCTGGACTAACCATTGGTGGGCATTTCCGTAAGGTGACCCATCTGACACACTGTTTCTGACACTTTTGAATTCGGAAACCTTAACGGAATACGGAATAAACCATTTGGTTTATTCTGTTACGGTTTCCGAAATGAATTTGGAAACCTTAACAAAATAAACTGGTTTATTCTATTATGGTTTCTGAATTCATGTTGGTCAGATGGGTCAACTTATGGAAATGCCCACCATTTGTTGCCATTATTGCTTCAATGCTGGAAATGTTATCTGGGTAAGAGGCATATCCTTTTGCCAGAGGCCTGTCATGGCAATAGATATCACACCAGAACCCAATTTTAATGACAAATGTAGAGTCAATCTGTCAAGACAAATATACAATCATTCCTGTTACATAACAAGATTTTCCAAGCAGTATTTCCAGTCAAAAATAATAGCTTGCCTTGGCCTTCCGACAACAATCAAATACATTCTACCTAATTTACTTTAAGCCAAAGCTTTTATCTTGCTGTTGTTTTGCTTAATCTTTTCAAGACATGATGTGTTTCAAGAAATCTTACTAGAAATACTTTGAGAAAGTCAAATAGTATGCATGTTGAGTTACGGTCTAGATAGATCACAATTTGAATACATTCGTATCTGGACCATAACTCGACAGAATTTGTTTTTGACTTTCCTGACAAATGTTCATAAAACATCCACACACAACTTTCAAGACAATGGATGATTTGCACATATCCCAAAATACAACCGGAATGGGATCATTATACTAGCACTTTCTCTCATCGTCTGGGGTTTGAGTTAGCACAGTTCACTCGCTTTGCGAAGCTCCGGGATAATAGTCCTGTTCATGCTGTATTTTGGGATTTGCGCAAGTCAAACATTTTGACAATGATTGTCAGTCTCTGCCACACTGTGAACCATTCCATAATGGTAATGGCAGAGGGAGTCATATGACTCATTTTATGCTAAATTTTCCCTGTTTTTTCTTTGAAATATTGCTACTATGCTCTATCCATTCAATATTCCAATCCCAGAATTTTAATATCTGTTCATGTCAAGACTGAACATGACCTTTGACACATACACCTAGTTATAGTCATGGACAGAATAAGGCGACCAATTGCGCGTCTGACGTAATTTGACGGTGTAGAACATATGTCGGCCGTGAAGAATAATCTGTGAACATTTAAAGCTTATTGAAACAGAAAGTTTACTTACGTGAATTATTGTGTCCCTGCGTCGGAAACCCGACTCAAATAGAGCATGTTTTGACATTTTAAATCATATTTTATTGGAACATGCCCCGCCCATATTACACATTCAAACCAATCACAGTCCGCGCCGAGCTGATTGACAAACCTTGACATGCGCGCAATTGGTCACCTAATTCTGTCCTTGACATTAGCAATAGAGCAAACCAAGGTTATAATGCCAACTTAAAGTAAACATGTCATGTTAAGCAGCCAAGACAAAGTGGGTTCATACTTCATCGGTATACGTCTGCAGACACTAGCCTTCCGTACATGCTTTTACACAACACATGTTCATGCACCTGGCATGAAAAAGCATGTTCAACAGACTAACATTGGCTGACGTCTGCCGATAGAACTATGAACCCGCCATGTAGTGAAGGGGTCCCCCTGCCATCAAATATTATGCACTACACTTGTGGTATTCTCTCAGATACACTGAAGTGAATACTACAAGTACCTACTGCATCAGGACCATAGCAGGTCACCTATTGTATACCTTATACCTTGTCTTTCCCTTTTCTTCCCTTTCATGCATTAGTCCAGGGGTTGTTGTAGGTTGCATCAATCACTGTCCTCCACACACCCCAGTTTTGTTTTGAGTATAACAGACACTCCAGCATAGGATACCGAAGAGTGTATCCAACTTTCGGAAGTACCCCTTGAATGCTGCCCAGCAAATAAGGAGGGAGAAAGGTTTATAGGCACCATTCTTACTACAAAAACTGATGTCAAGTAACCAATGACTTTTAACTTATGGAAACACGCCCCCCGCATTGTAGGCCTGGTAACGCTTTTGTCAAGATAGCGCACAATTTTCCTAACGAATACAGTTGCATGATTTCCACTTGTCTTTTGGCTCCACCGATCACATCGCAGCGCAGTGTTAAGATTAACTAGCAACACACTTCTATAAGATTAGTCCTTTAGCATAATTCCTTATAACCTTCACACCTATACATCATGTGCTTTATTCTGTGTTAATGGATTAAAGCATATGGTATAAAGCATATGTGAAGGTACAATGTCATTATGCCCTCCATAGAGGGTTTATAACCGTCTATTATCAGCCTCGTGCTCACAATCAATAAAAGAGCAGTTTAAAAAACAATTTAATGAAATTCAGATAGTACAAATCCATAACATTTTGTACATGCATTTTAAAATGTCCTATTTTTATAAGCTTTCCGTCTCTATCATTACATTGTCTAAAATATAATTACAACTAGGATAGCTGCAATCATTACCAAGGTCAATGATTGGCTTGTTGGGCTTAAGATCTTGTGTTCTCCGCATCAGTCATAAATTCCATGATAGTTAGACCCTTCCCGTGCAGAATTGCGCATAGGGGCAGTGCCTATCTCAGTTTCCATAACCCTAGGCCATTCGTCTGTCTAATGCAGTGAAAGCTACAGTAGGGGTTAGTTTGTTCTGGTACCTCCGCTTGTTAACTTCCCTACTTCCATGCTTTTAATGCCGAGCGCCTGACAGGAAGACAGAAGTTACCATTATTTAAAGTCTTGGTATGACTCGGCCGGGTTTGAACCCGCAACCTTCCAACTGTGAGGTTGACCTCTAAACCTTTAACAAACCAACACCGTCGTCTGTTATTATCATTCCAATCCTAGCTGCGGGGTCATTCTTGTCATTCTTATCACACATGATATCATGATACATTTGTGAAAGAGATTGATATAATGTGATAATTCATCTAGGGTACATTCTTGGGTTAGACTCCTGTCAGCACTAAATACCCTATACAAAACTTATCGTCATGTGAATGGCATCAAGGTCGGTGAAGTACAATACTGCCATGATAAATCTGTGTGTTCCATTCATAGGATAACTCAATTTAGCCTTTCTTTGATCAGTGGCTCTTGAAATGGTTTCTTAGGTGAACTGCATCAACTGATGAAGTAATACAGACCACTGACCAAAACTTGACATAATAGAATCTCTGATGGTAATTTGGTCTGACAAATGGCAGCTATTGCACTTGCGACCTTCTGCATTTTACACATGAACGACCATGGACCCAAAATTGCAAATGCCTCGTCCCCATAACCACAAGAATTTTAACAGGAAGTGTTCAAGATTTTGGTGTCTAAAGAAAAGCTACCCTTTTTGTAAATCTTAGGGCCAAAAAGTGGGTGAAAATGTGCCCCCATTTTGGTCGACCAAATGTTATTTTACACAGTACTCTTGGACCTTAACCAAATCACATTTTTAGCTCCTCCCATATCAAATGGGTTGAAATATTGGCATTAAACTTTACATGATGGGGTTTTTGAAGGTCAATGATAATCAATGAAGATTATGAACATCAAAATTAAATAAAACACAAAAAGAAAAAATTTCCCCCTTTTTTTTTTAAGATTGTGATGTACTCGGAATTCTTGAAGCAAGTGATAATACAAGATGTTAATATATCTTAGATTTCATTCCGTGAGATCGATCATAAAAGTTGGGTTATCAAAGTAATTGACATGCTAACATTGTAAGAACATCAACACAGTGACCTTGATTATTATAGCAATCAAATTTGACGACACCCCCCCTATCTCCTTATTTTAAATGAAAGGTGCAACATGCCGCCTCATCATCAGCTCTTCTGAAGAATCCTTGCTAGAGTATCAAAGGCTCGGCAATGTGATACAGCCTTCTCTAGGTAAAGCCTGTTCTACTGCAAAGACAAAAAGTAGAGAAACTAATGAATCACACAAACATCGAACAACCCTATCATCCAATCCAGCAATTGCTTTCAATAGTTGAATAATAACACTACCAAGGTACACACACCAGTTTAAAGGGGATCGCCTAAATACTGTAAAAGTTCTCACTTTTTACAACATTAAACATTCTATTCAAAATAGAATCAAACATTAATTTTTCAAAATAAGTCTAATACACGTCAACTCTACACATTTAGTAACATGGATATTTTTTTTCTCATAAATGGAATTATTGAAAAATTCAGCTATTTGTCGAAATGTATATCAATAACCGGAGAAATAGAAGGGGAAAAATATAGGTCTACTCGAATGAGTGTGCTGAAATCCTAACCACAATAATATCTGGTGATAGCGTTAAATAAAGTAACATGCATGTATTCTAAATTAAGTAAATTGATCCACTAAATAAAAAATATAATTTCAAGTAGAGAAATGAATTCTGAATCAACAGAGGATACAGACTTATAATACAGGGTGTTTTAAAGAGTAGTGTGGACAGGGCACATGTAGGTGAGCAACTATAAATAAATAAGGGAAAAAAAAAAAACAAAAACCTTCATTTCCTGGACTGCTATCTATATAGTTGTCACCCAACAGGAGTGTGAATTCCTCAGCAATTGATTCAGGCCACACTGGTTTTTGCTTCTATGAGATTTTGGCCTCTATTGCGATTTTGGCTCCTGGACCATATGGTCCTGGAGCATAAATAATCTGGAGAGATTTTCAAAAAATTTAAATGCATATGCCCCAGGAGCATATGGTAAATATGCTCCTGGAGCAGTGTTTGACTTAGAATATTTCTCCACTGCTCCAGGAGCTGGAGAATTGTGCATTCAAAGATGTTCCACGAACATAGTCAAATATGCTTCTGGGGCATATTTAGAATGTTTTTTCCAGATTTATGCTCCAGGAATGTATGCTCCAGGACCATGCATAATTTCTGGCCCAAATCTCATAGAAGCCTGGGTTTCAAGGACTTGACATTCCTGCTTGAAGTGCAGAGATTTTCAAAGGGTTGACATTCCTCAGTGGCATACAGATTTGCATATGCCAGAAAATACAATATCCTCAATAACAAACTGCAAACAAATTAAATACACTTGACATTTTATCACAACAATTATACCGTGTACAAATTATAAATATATTACAAAAATCCAATATAATTCATCAGGTATCAATAGAGATATAGAAATACTTTGCTAGCTATAAATTTAACTTTTAAAATAAAAATGTTTCCATACCACACCATTTAAATGCATACCCTAAAGTTTTCAATTTTCCTATTCCTGTACTACATCAGCCATTTCACTTGAAATCGGCATCACCCATGGAAGAATTAGCTAAGGTCAGGGGCGTAACAGGGGTCACTTGTCAGAGGGGGCAATTTTCCAGTTTTTGGCAGATTTTCCCGGTTTTGAGGCAGATATTCCCGGTTGGAGGTGAAGATTTTCCTGGTTGTAGGTAAAAATGTCCCAATGAGCTTGGAAAAAAGGGCTGATTTAGCATGATTTTCCAGCACCCCCCCACCCCGACTTAATTCGCCATTGAAGTACAATCTGATTAGGCAAAGTTGAGATAGGGTCAACCAACTGTTCTCCTGGAGCACAATGTTTCCTCATTTCATAAGGCAGTTATACATCATCACTATCTTATTTGGAATAGGGTGATAAAACTTCTGTATCAATTTACACTCATTACTTGCATATTAGAAATAAAATAAATACACAAGAATAAGACTTGAACCCACTAAGTAAGGATTGTAAGACCAAGGTCCACACCCACAGGTTGTATTGAGTCCATCCCACAATGTACCAGTTTGTGGAAATTTCACCTCAATAAGGTCGAATGTGATCCCACAAAAATCCTATTCTTAACACATATTTTTTATCATGATCACGAAATGTTTTGTGGTCCTTAAACTTCACTTTTTATCACTAAGTACCGACATCAGACATGTGTAGTACATTGCAGTATAGGCACATTGCAATGCATTTTGGGATTGATTCAAAACATCCTCTGGTCTATACCAAATATGCCACACAATCCAATCCGGCAGAGCGTTGTTCTTTGTGCTCCAGGAGCAGAGGTAATTAAACATATCTCAATTTTGCATCCAAGTATCGCTATATCAACTGGATCACGCTTTCCAGCCTGAACCACATTCAAAATGATCGCAATGCTAAGTTTATGGCAAGCAAACTGCATCCAAAAAGGTATACGAACCAGTTACCAGGGAGTTAATACCCACTTTGTTGGCAAATGGAAGCCTATTAATTACTGAAAGCAAATTACAGTAGAAAAAGATTAAGTATCCATCTTTCAAATTTCAGTCTGCCTGATCATGAAACTCCCAATTAAACAGAATACTGAACTTATAGTCAAGATTTTTCCACTTCCACATTTTTTCTTTCTTCTGACACATTCTTTTAAAGAAAATGAGAATTGCTCTTATCATTCATTAGACATGAATACTGTAATTTCATTGGTTGATAACCTTCGAGATATTTCTGTATTACTCAGCTCTCCTGAAAAATACAAGTACTATATCTCATATCAATACAGTGCTTTATCAGCATCACACGCATGCGCTCAGTTTACATAGAGAGAGAGAGAGAGAGAGAGACATGAATCTACAGTTGCTGTCAGAATCCTTTTAAAGGTCGGCAACGTGCGCGCCGCAATATTTGCATAAAAGAGGCGGAGACTATGGGTAGCCTCATGCGCGATTAACCAATGGGGAGGCCAACCTACTCAAACAAGCCAATCGGCATTCACTTCTGTGTTGACGCAGGTCACGCTCGGCACACGGTAAATAACTCTTGAACCAATCTGGCAGAGAGTATAGTATCTATGTAAGCGCCATATGATACGGAGTGTAATGCGCACTGCTCGCTACTTGCAATATAAATAGCTTCCCTTCCTTAACCTTTTCGACACTGGTCAATTCTGTATACGTTATAACACTTAAGTCAGTAGCTTTAGAGATAGCGTCCTAAATGCTTGCAGGTCATTTGATAAGCCATCTAAAAAATGCCAGCAAAGACTAGGATTGTTTTGACTCATTTAGATGCATTTTTCATGTTGCTTCTGAATATGCCCTGGAAATAAACGATTTTGACACTTCTGAAACAAAAATTGACAAATATTGATCTTGGAGCGACTGTAGTCACTTGCCGTGTTCAAAGGATTAAGAACTTAGTAGAAAGCAGAAGCAAAAGTTGAGCTATAGGCCTAAGAATATAAATACATAAAGGCTGTTTATTTTTTTAATAATGTTGCTTGTAAATTCATGTCTACTGAATGATAAATTCATTATCCCCTGTTTATTCTCATGCAATACAAAAACATATTAATGGTTTGAGTTTGTATCACATGAGGCCGAAGGTTCGGTCTCATGTGATACAAACTCAAACAATTAATATTTTTTTGTACGACCTCATGTGATACAAACTCAAACCATTAATATTTTTTTGTACTGCATGAACAAACAGGGGATAACTAATAATATTTTTTGTAAGTAAAATTATACTCATACAAGATTGATAAAAATATTATTAATGGTGCATGTGTGTGTGATATAAGTTTGATCTCCTCGAGCAAGTCGAGTTTGTGTGTACCCTAATGCAAACAGACTCTCTCCCATCCCAGACATACACATGTGATTGTTAGGAATGAAAGGGATGATGAGAGCCATGCGGGTGTGGGGAATTGAGGTAAGCCCATAATCTGAGCTAATAATTATGCTCTTGTCAAAGCATATCATTTTGTTTTCCAAGAATTCATAAGGGCTCTTAGGAGCTTCAATATCCAAACTGATTTAAAAAAGCCTTTTGACCTTCATTTAGTTCGGTAAAACAGAGAAGTCATTCAGCCCATTGCTTTTATGCCCAATTACAGATATCATATGTATTTTTCTTTGCAAAAGTACCTAATCTTTGGAATTGGATGCTTCGACCTACCTACATGTAAGACTCACAGTCAAGTCCTAGTGAAATTCATGGTGGCAGCATTAAAAATATGAATTATCCATTTCTTACAAGCATACAGTGTACAGTAAGGTTATACCTAATTGAGTGTGCCTCGGCATTGAGGGGCTCCACATAAACATGGAATCTTCTCATCTTCAATAGGAAACTTGTAGTCGTAGGTGATTTCCTCGCCTCGCTTGATATTCTGCTTTGAGTAGATGACTATCTTCTTCACCGATTCAACAGTGATGATCTTTGCATAGCAATTTGGCTGTAATAGAAATATGTGAATGGTAGAAGATAATGTTAATTAATGTAATAACCTGCATTAGTGTGTGCCACATCCTTTCTGCTCCCATAGGTGTAAAAGTAGGTACTAAGAGATATGTAAGTTTTTTTACTTTACATGATAAAGCAAAGGAGGAAAATTTACCACGGTAAAAAACAGTGGTCTAAAAATGCAATTAAAAAAAAAAATTGCCGTATAGCAAAAATAGCTTTTTTGACTAAAAAAAAGCACAGCGCTTAGGGTTTGAGTTAAATGAAGCTGAGAACAAATGTTTTTCTTTTTTTTTGCCCAATATAATCAAGCTAAATAAGTCACTTGTTGCTAATATTGATTTTGAAATATAGCCAATTTAAGCATTCAATTTCCTTTTCCTTTTGTTGTGATTAACTCTAAATAACCTTATCTCAGGAACCGTAATGGAGTTTTCAGCAAAATGAAATTAACTTGAAATATTAAAAAATCGGGTCTGACTAGGCACTATTTAAAATTTGTGCTAGTGTGTAACATGTTATGGAAAGAGCCAAACATGCCATACGAAATAAACGTTATGGTAATGGTGTAGTTTAGGACCCTAACCCTATGTAGGGATGAAATCTTTCTAATCCATCATTCTAAAGCAACCAGACTAGATTAGATAGCTCCCGTGAACACTTTCCAACAAGGTTAATTGTTTTGGAAGAGGGCAGGGCTTGAAAAATGAGGGAAATTATGGGTAAAACAGACAAGGTTAAACAACTTCACCAGAAATCGGCAACATTTCTCCCCTGAAAAGACACCAAACATGTAAACAAAATCGTGAAACTTGCCTACATCGATAAAATTAATATTGCGTTACTGGAAAACGGTTAATACTGAAAAAAAGAAGTGGGCTTTGTAAAAAAAGGGAAGAATTTGCGAGTAAAACACACCTGTTCGAAAGTGAAGATGCCATTTTAAATGGCCGAACTACTTCTGAAAACCCGTCACACATGTCACTGATTGGATCAAAAGTTAGAGGCACAACCAAGGGGCCATTCCGATTGGAGGTAAACAGCGTATGTTTTTGGCATAGAATACGCACACGCAAGACTGCGCGCCTGTTTATCGGCTTATCAGTAACTCGGAAATGTTTTTTTTGACAATTTTCCTTCAATTTAAAGACTATTTTAAAACAAAATGTGTTTTAAAGCAGCAATTGGATAGAAGAGGGTTTTCTGAAGGTGAGTAGATCGATTTTTGGGGTGATTTAAAGTAGTATTTAACAGTAAAACCATGTAGGGTCCTAAACTAAACTTTTGCCAAAGTTATGACGGTCGGGGAAACACATCACAAGGAACACCAAAATGAACTGAAAGGGTACTTTTATAAAGTGAGATTTTTAACGGGTGTTGTAAAACACTAAAAACATTTGGTGCCCAATACAGCCCATCACTTACATTACAGCGGGTGGCGTTGATAAACCTAGCCAGGTTTCCACACTTAGTTACGAATCGATGATCTTGTGCGCATCGCTACGGAACAGGTATAGGCTGCTTCCTATCCTTTCGCCGTTAGACGATCCCCGCTCGTCCGGCTTAGAATCTGTCGCACCGACTGGCCCACGGATATCTATGACCATCTAGTTCGGCGGAATGTTCTCCATGGCATAAGGACCCCACCGTGGAGACTCACGCTTGTTGAATTGAGTCTTCTTACGAACTGGAACAGATACAGAGGAGAGAAATTGTCAAGACAAGCTAAAAATTCCTAAGCTGGATCATATAGTGGCCCATGTATCACAGAGTGGCATATATGTTTCAGTGTTTACTGGATTAAAAAGTGTTTGTTCAATTAAGTGTATTCTTAATTGATATGAGGTTTGGCATAAGCATACTCTCACCATCAAGTTCTGTGGGAAACAAAACTGTGGTTTTGATGGTAAAAGTGATTTAAAGCATATTGGAAAAGGCCCTATTCGCTACTGTGTTAATATCGATGGATAACCTTTAAAAATGGCAGTTATTTGTCTCAATCCTGGGGAAGGAAAGAATGGACTTGAAGGCTGTAAAGGCCGACTCCGAGGATTTGAAATAATAATTATAAACAGTAAAGCAAGATTAAAAAAAAAATTAAGATAGTCATCTAGACTAAAGATAGTCGCCTGTAAAAGTTAAATTCCAAAGTTACGGATGGACGGATTTCCGTTTACATGCAGCGAAAACATTTATGCCACAGTATAACAGTGCCATAGGATACAGGTGTATAACAAAAGTCCGGTATCCGGTAATTTTATAACAAAGTTGAATTTTCTATATGAAGGACTTCGATTTGAGCTTAGTTATTCACACAATGATTTGAGTTTATGGACAAGCATTTGTACATGCAAAAAACATGATTCGGTTTGAAAATTGATGCACCCTCGTTGGAAATCTCTGAGCACCTTTAAATTTTATGACGACAATAAGAAAAATTTAGTCAAAACACATTATGTTTTATTAAATCATTTAACTGAGGCCGGATTCCCTTTCCAATGTTGACGAAAAGGGCATTTTCCGTCTTGAGAAGTGAAATGCCCCAAATACAAAAAGAACACCCCTAAAAAAGAAATGGACCGTCCCTCCCAGTAGTGACCCCAGGTCAACACCTGTCGGCCATGCCTCCTCCTTAGCTCCGTTTTGGCCCAAGCCCACACGGAAGCACCAACTAGTATGTTGGGGGCAGGGCCGGAGTGGGAAGTAACATGGAAAGGAAATCAGGCCTCAGTTAAATGATTTATAAAAACATGGTGTTTGGACTAAATCATAACACTGAGCTGATTTCCTTTACACCAATGTTGGACCTGTAAAACATATGCATTAACCTACGTTGAATGAATATTTGAATCAACACAAGACCGAGCTCATACTAGTCGGAGGGGGAACATAATAGTTTCCGAGCGCGGCTCAAGGGATGCAAAAGCCAAGGATGGGAACGGGAGACACCAAAACTATGAACAAATATGAAGACATCAAAGATGCACATCATAACAAGTGAAACAACATAGATGCACCACCTAACGGCGGGAATACTCCGGGGTGAGTGTCATGGTCGGCAAATTAGGTTATGTGGAATGTTTTGGTGATTTTAGATTTAGTATGTTTCTGCAGAAGAGGCCCTCGCAACGCATTTTCTTGTGCATTTCTACATTTCTGTAGTACACCGACGGAAAAACGTTGTGGGAGCCTTCCACAACACTGCTTGGCAAATTCTGCAATTGAGATCCGACGGTGGTCGGCCCGAGGGAAAGTGATATTACGAACAGAATGAGCCCGGGCCCGTGAGGGACCCCGCCACCGCACCGAATCGTGATAACCACGAAATCCATCTGGCTAGCTTCGTCTTTGACGCGGGACCGTGGGGGCAGCATGAGTGAGAAAACAAACCCGTCGTTGCGCCTCGGAGAAGAAAGCGGTGGCGCTTATAGTATCCAAGGGGGCCGTTTCCGAACAGGACACCCACAGGCGATCCGCCCGCACCGACGAAATGGTGGCGAATCCGGGGGTAGGATGAGGGTACGAGTAGTGTTCTTAAAGGAAGATTGTCTCGTTTTTGGCCAGGGAAAATCCGGCCTGAGAAACAACTTAACCCGTCCCGGGAGAACTCTGATGCCGAGATTGAGACGTTTTTAATCTCAGAGCATCGTCTCACGGAGGCAGTGCGACCAGGAAGGCTTTCTGTTTGAGAGGGACATGCCTAAGCGAAGCCTTACTCATCGGTCAAAACGGAAGGCTTAGTTAAGTAGCCCAAAGCGGTTGAAGGTCCCAAGGAGGGACCACTTTCCTGGTCGGGAGGGTCTAGTGTTGTACATCCCCTCCAGAAGGAGACGGATTGAGCCCATCATCGTTGATGGTAGCCCCGTCCGCAAACCCTTTCTGTTGATAGCAAGGATGGCGGCCTTATAATTTCTGACGGTCTAGTCTCACAAGGCCGCTATCAAAAGCGTGCGTGTTGAGGAAGTCTGCGATCTCGGCTACAGTGGCTCGAGTGGAGCAGACTTCAGTCGCTCACACCACGTAAGTAGGGTCCAAGACGCTTACTGTAAGCGTCCATCGGATCTTCTTCCGGCGGATATGAGCGAGGGCAGGCCCTCTGCGAAAGACGCATTCGGCATCGTTGCCTTGATAATGGCCTACGCAGTCACACTAGAGGTTCTATCGATAGACTGGCGCTCCCCCGTCCGGAAGTGATATTAGATCCACACGGATTGGCAGTCGTCGCGGCCACAGCCACCCAAGACGATTACCATTGCCAAAACCAAGGTTGTTTCGGACGAAAGGGAGCAATGAGATGACCCGACATTTCCTCCCCCGATTTTTCGACATACATGGTGGAGAATCGGTGGGAATGCGTAGGCCGTGTACCCCGACCAGTCTATCGACATAGCGTCGACTGCGAACGCCCCGGGTCGTGAGTCCGGGTGCAAAACAGAGGGAGCTGGTGACTCAGTTGAGAAGCAACGATCGCTAATCTGCGGAGTTTCGAACTCTTCTCGAAGATCGCCCGAGCTCCTTGCCGGTTCAGATCAATCCGAGGCCAATCGTTGGCGAGGAGGAAGTTGACGGCGGCCCGGAATGTGGACCGCGGACAAAGTGATGGCCCTGTCCCAACACCACGCTATCACGCGGCAGGGCATCGAGACACAGGGTAAGGGACCGAGTCCCACCATGCTTGTTGATATAGGCCCACCACAGTGTGGAATGGAATTGTCCGTTTGGACCAGGACACTGGTGTTGGTCACCATCGTCTCGAAATGAGCGAGAGTCTTCTCGAATGCCCACAATTCGAGACGATGGACATGGGCCTGGGCCTCCGTCTGGGACCACGTTTCCCCGAGACACTCAGGTCTAGGGTAAACCCCCCAACCCAACTTTGACGCGTCCGGCGTGATTACTGTTTCGACTGGACGCACGGGGAAAGAAGGAAAGGACAATCCCCGAGTCAGGTTGGGGATAAGATGGACCACCATGGCAGGTGCTCCCGGATCCGGCATTGATGGGGATCAGACGGGAGTTCGGGTGCCGGATCGGCCTGTAATTCCGAGGTGCGTTGAAGCATCCTAATTTGTAGGCGACAGTACGGACAAGATCGATCGACGAGACTGGCCAGCAGGCCGAGAAGGCGTAGCCAGTCTCGAGCGTGGGCCTGATTGAGTTTGGCCATGGAGATTGCGGTTCGTGAATGACACACCTCCACCCAATCGGGCCGACGTTCTGCAATGCCGGGCAGCAATGTGCAGCTGGTGCCCCAGATGACCTCAGAGTCCTGGGGAGTGGGGTCAAGCTGGACTTCTCGACATTGACGATAAAGCCCAGGCTCTGCACGACCTGGATTGTTGGGACCAGCTCGGCCGTAGATCAGCCAGTCGGTCCCAGGTACATGCAGAGGTGATCCCCCTTGCCGCTGAGGAAGGCGCCCACTTCCGGGTCACAAAGTGAAAACCCTGGGAGAAGTGGACAAGCCGAAGGGGAGACACGTACACTCGTACGACTGGCCATCTGGATTTTTTTGAAAAATGAGCCAGCGACGGTCGGAATTTGTCTGGTGGTGTGATTGTAAATATTCATTCAACGTAGGTTAATGCATATGTTTCAGTCAACATTGGTGTCAAGGTAAGCCTCGCCAGAGTATAAATCCACGTGTATTATGCCGTCAAAAGCACTGCTTATTCCTAGTATAATAATCCTTATATATCCAAGGTAGTGTGGTAGTAGTATTAGGAGTATTCGCAAGAGAAGACACCAGTCTTTATCAATATAATTAGCCTTGAGGGGTTTTCTAGACGGGATAATCTTCGATTCTTTAATATCCCGAAAAAAAACACCCCGCAAAAAACTGTGAAGAAAAAGTCTTGACAGTACTCCGTGCTTGTGTTCCAAAGACTAGACTGAACGGGATTTAATACGAGCACATCGTCTTGGTACCAACAACGACGGAGGTCTAGGAGGACAACCACGACCGCTCATCGTTAAATTTGCTCATTGGGAGGACAAAAAGTGGTTCTAAGATCGCGGGATGAGCTGCGAAATTCTGGAGTCAAAATTGCAACGGACTTAAAAAAGGGCGGCCAACGCGA
>JAMKCH010028091.1:0-24347 GCA_023653785.1 Ophioderma brevispina | reverse complement strand
GAATTCTGACGAACTTTTCATCTCTACAATCAATGCCACTCTTTGTTCAACGTGTCACGCCACCTTGCCACATTGTCTATTGAGCCTGTGACTGATTATGTAATACTGCATCTGCGGTATCAACCATAGACTCATTTAATCCCATATAATCCACGCATTGCTATACAATATTCTCACATTCTTCTAGTACTCTTGATATATTTTGTCCTCTTGTTCGCTTGATACTATTGCCTCAGTTATGGAGGAAAATAAACTCAGTAGAAACTATAAACCGAAGCAAGTCCGCTCGGCAATCATCCTCGGCTCCCTATCAACATTGGGGTTCTCTCCCAACCCCTGAGTTATTAACCGATATAATTGGGAAGTTATTAACCAGTGGAGAATTCCTACAAGTCGTCAAAAAGCATGTGGACGAGTCACTCGCAAAAATTTCTGATGCCGTGGAAGAAAATGCCGGCGATATTCTAGACTTGACCACCAAAGTCAACAACCAATCATCCGAGATTCAGAAGCTTCAGACTGAAGTTGAACGATTGAAAACCAAAAGGGGGATAGACAACTTGTGAGTTGAACAACCTGGAGCAGTACACTAGAGGAACAGTATAAGAGTTTTTGGAATCCCCCCAAGGAAGGTGAGGACACCAACGCCATTATTAAAAGGGTCGCGTTAGAGAAACTCATATCACCTTATCTGCTAATGACCTAGACAATCTGAATAGAAGCTGCAAATTGAAGACGACCAGAAGAGCCTCATGGTCAATTTTGTTCCGCTATGAATATTAAGACCGTAAATCATGAAAGCCAGAAGGAACCCAAGGGTACATGGTTGTCATTCTCGAGGATCTTACTGCTTTCAACAACAGGCTACTGAAATTAGCCTAAGAAAATGACAATATATCAAGTGTCGGTCCTGGGATGGCAAGACTTCTGCAATCAAATCTGGTACGGATAATATTCGCATCATTCGCGACCCTCAAGATATTGCTAAAATATAGACTGTCTGATCAGCATAGGCTTGTTTCAACATATTGTTGCTCGATTTATCCTAACTGCCACTATTATGTTTTTGTCTCTAGGTTCTCTTTGAAACTCAAATAATTTTATTATTTTAAAGAGTACAGGTTTTATGCGTCAAAATTCATCGAGCACCCTAACTAATCATAGACGAATACCACGTATTCCATAGAAATTCATTGTATATAGACATTTTAATTTCTTTCCTGTATTGCTTTGTTATTCATCATAACAATGCGGGATGAGCACCTTAAAGTAAATATCTTTTATAAACGAATACCTAGTATCCATGATTTGGGTTTTTTTTTGCTTCTTATATTCAACGCTTACACTATTTATATTTTTTGTAGTCATGATTTTTTATGCCACTTAAGTACTCACTTATACATCAAGGGCCATACACAATAAAAATAAAAATAAATTCTCTATTGCACACACATGTCTATTTTTTTTTTAGTTAATTCATAAAACACATCAGAAAAAAAATATATATTTTTGATTTGAAGCGGTAGGACTCACAAATAACAGGTCAAACCATAGAGTTTTGTCTTCTAAACAGAGGTCCCTAAATAGAAGAGAAAGCTGCTATTATGGGTTAAGTGGTCTAATCTTAGTTTCAGTATTTTATGCCTATTAAATAACAGAAAAAATGGGGCCATTGTAAATTCAAGCGATTATAATTATTAATGTTATGGCATTAATTTTGCCCATGAATTACCCCTCCCCTTTGGTGATACAATTATGTGCAAAACTTTACACTGGAAAAGGTTTTGCTTTGGTGTGTATCATGACTCTTTTTTCCCATGATGTACACACATGACACTAAAAGTGATATGGATCTAAGAAAATATTATTTTGATGCATGTACAGTTATGAGCTAACGAAAAGCCAAATTCTGACACCAAAACAGATGACACGTCTAAGAGCCACCAATCAGTAATTTTTTCCAAAATTTACAATGCCATTATGTCTTTCGATGTAAAAGTGCATCATATCAATATTTCATGTCATAAATGTTAGGATCTAACATGTTTGCACAAAAAAGTGTCTAAGTTTTACTGTGTATATACAAAAAGTGTTGCTTGCTTACATCCTGAAGAAAACGAATGATTGTGGGACAATAAAATACCCTAATGGCTGAATATAAAGTTTACATTTCAGTCTAGTTAGGACAGCTACGTCCATATGTCCATGCTCGTGGCTGTCTTGAGATGGGGGTTGGGCCGGGGTGGGAAAATGTACCCAAATTTACCCCCAAAAAAATATTGCTATTCACCAACGTTGCTTGAATTCTGAATAGCGATGGGGTGGGGGTATACACTTTCAAGCACGACACAACATAAAGTACTAAACATACAGGCAAAATATGTTCTGTTTACTTGAATTGGGCGCCCAAAACACTGAGAATATTAATTAGTCAAAAAATATAGTCTTATTTGTATTATTTGAATATTAGTCATGCGACATATTTTTTTAATCCACAATAATAGTGCTAAAAAGTGGTTTATTTAAATTAAAAAGAATGCGTTTTAAAGATTCTTCGGATTAAAAATTTATAATTGCAAATTTTCTCTCAAATTTAAACTTTGGACTTTTTAATTACAAAATTCGTCAAAATGACTAATAGCAAATGGCAAATGTTGTACTTAAGTTCGTTATTTTGTGTTGCCTAACTAATTTAGTCATTTGACTAGTCTAAAGCGTCTTTAATTAGTCAATTAATTTGTCATTTGACAAATTAAAATTCGTTCAGTCATGTAATTATGCTATTTTTAAGTGTAAATTTAGGAAGTAAGAAATATTTTGTTATCATGAAAACTACTTTAAAATATTGGAAGGTTATCTTCCAAATTAGCAAACATGTTTCCAGCATTAAGTACTTTTATGAATGATAAAAGTGATTTGCATGACTAATTTAATTTGTCAAAAACAAGATACATTTTGGACTAATTAATATTCTCAGTGAAGAAAAGGAATTCTCTAGATCTACATGGTGCCGGTGAGTCATTTTTTCTAGATCTACTGGGCACGCGGCGCCATGTGGCCGCCCCTCCAAAAAGTCATTAGAGGCATTAGCATTTACTATTTTTTATTAATTAAAGATGAACAAAAACACAAATACAATTTCCAACAAGCTGTATCCTAATATATACTGATATAAAAGCATGGATAAACAGCAGAATGCAATATTGTGACCTGTACCAACAATTGTACAGGGAGAAGTGGAAGTGATACAAGTAATTGCTAGTGAAAGGGTGTGAACGAGAGATTTTTGATACACCCAAATATGTGTCACACTAGTAATTTTACTATATTAGACAATCAATACATTTCTTACCTGGTATTGGTGACAGAAATGTATCAAAGAGAGAGGAAAAAAGGCAATTTTGAATTTGCTTATATTTCAGTATAAAACATAGTCTGAATTTCATATTTGATCCTATATGAAATTAGAAATTTCACAATTTTTGTACCAAAAGAAACATTTTTTCAACTAATCCTTTAAGATGGGGATATTTTATGGAAAGCTTTACATTAGGCCAAAAATCGTACTTTCGATTTTTTAGCGACACATGATATTTGTGAAATCTCTTTAAAGGGGAATATTCTGATTTTATGGACATTAAGGCTCTATCCCTAATAGTGCAAAAGTTCGATTTTTTCACGCGCAGCAGAATGCTGTGATTTTCACATAGACGTAATTAAACAGAATTTTAAAATGTTCTATGTGTCCCCCCAATCAACCGTTTCTTTTGGAGATTTGTTTTATATAAAATTTCATGTGCGACATAAACACCATAAGTTGTTGGTGCAAGCCAAGCGAGAAAGAAAATATTTCGAGATTTTAGTGATTTTTTAGAGTTGGGCAAAAGAATTAATAATAATAATAACAATTCCAACTGATCGACACTCTACTTCAAAGGTCAACTCCTGTTCGATTTTTTTTGTTTGGCTCCTCAATACAAAAGTGGAAGTATGTTCTCAAAAATAGATTGGAGACATGCAATTGCAGGACAGATGAGAAAATACAGCGTTCGATGGCAACTACTAACGCATGTGTTTGTCTGCCGTCGCGGTTGTTGCAATGTTGACAAAGGTTCACAGGAGGTCTGCACCATGCAGTACCAATCCCATGGACCATAGTATCCAATTGTCATGAAAGTGTTTACATGTGGATGATACACCAAACAACTTCATTTTTGAAAATAAGGACGACAATTTTGGGGCCATGACCTTAATGACTAAAAAGACATCTGATTCTCAGCTTGAAAGGGGGTTAACTGCGGTGCAGTACAAAGGACCATATTACATCCTCGCACCAAGAATGTGACCATGTATGTGGAAACAGCTGAGCAATGTGTTTAGGATAAATTTGTGAAACACAACCCCCCCCACCCAAACACCCACACACACACACACACACACACAACACACACCACACACACAACCACACACAGACACACACACAACACACACAACTGAGGTTTTGTTGTTGGTTGTGTGTTAAAAAGAGCGATATTAAGGAGTTTTACAAAATTTAGTTAGCCTTTTAGGCAAGGGGTGTCCATATGTACCCCCTTTCAAAGTTTTCTACAAAGTTCTTTTTATTTCTGGTTTTAGGGTTAGATATTTGTTAGGTAAGGCCATAAATAACAAAGAATGATTTCCGTATAATTTTAAAGCTCGGTACATTATGGAACTCTTCCGATTTTTACATGAATTTCATTGACTTTTGACACCATAGAAAAAATAACACCGAAATATAAGATGCGGCGCTGGTTGTGGTACGGCGATGTAGAGAGAAGGCACATTTTAAATTTTATTAGCTAACTGTTTTGCGCCGCAGGCCTAAAGTTGACTAATCTAATCATTTTTCTAGATAGGAGGGTTGTGCCGACAGGGCCTATAAATTTACTAATCTATATTTTTTTTTATATAACTAGCCGCAGGCGGATAGCCCCTTAAAGGCCAACTCAGAGATTTTGAGGAGGGGCGCCCTCAATTTCCAAAAAAAATCGTGTTTTTTGCATATACATAATACTTGTCCATTTACTAGCACTGTGTGAATTGCTAAGCTTAAATCGAATTCCTTATATAGCAAAATCCAAACTTTGTTATAAAATTCCGGATCCCGGGAAATTTTGTTTATACACAGTATCCATGGGACGTAATACTACCGTAATGTTAACTGCATCAAAACGAAATATCCGAATTCCATCTCAATTTCGGAATTGTGCATTTTAGGTTACTATCTTTAGTTCTAGTTGACTATTTTTCATTATTACACAAAAATAAAATTTCGAACTCTCTGAGTAAGATTTTAAAGAGGAACAGGGCTTGAAGAATGAGGGAAACTATGGGGTAAAAGTTAACAAGGAAGGTTGCGCCCACAGGCCTAAAAGTAGCTTAGATAACGGTTTTGCACAGGCCAGGCCATACATTTAATAATCGAATCACAGGCCTATAAAGAGCTAGAAACTGTTTTGCACCACAGGCCATACATTTAGTGTATTTAATTGTTTTGTTAATAATAAAGTCATGAATATTTATGAAATATATATTTATGAGATTTTTACATGAATATTATTGTGTGACTTTTAAAAGTGAAATTTTGACACCATAGGCTAAAAAAAGAAATATAAATAAAATTAAAGTGCAATTGGTTAGTATGGGGTTGGGGGAGGGAAAAGCATGGCTATAAGTTAGTGATCTGATAAAATTTAATCTTTTCTTTTTTTTGGCCGATATCCCTTAAAGAGTGCAAGCTTTCAAGAATGGAGGGAATATTGATCTTAAAGTGACAAAAAGCCTTGCCCCGCATGCCTATAAGTCGCTAGATAACTGTTATGAGGCCGCAGCCTATAAATGTACTGAGGACTAGTGATCTAATCGTTTTTTTAGATAGAGGTTGCTCAGCATCCCTAAAACTTTACTAATCTATATCGTTTCTCTTGATAACTGTTTTTTGCCCGCATGGGCCTATAAATCTAGTTAGCTTAATCATTTTATTAGATAGAGGGTTTGCGCAGCAGGCCTATACTCTCAATTCTAATCGTTTTCTTAGATAGGCCGCGGCCTATAACTGTCGTGACTCAGTGATCTATTTTTTCTTTCTATCTAAGACAGTTTTGGCTACGCTGCCGATAGTCCCTTAAAGAGGGCAGCTTAAGAATGAGGGAATATGAGCTTAAAGTTAACAAGCTTCCCCGCAGGCATAAAGTCGCTTAGATAACTGGTTTTTGGGCCGCAGGCCTATAAATTGTACTGATCTTAGTGATCTAATCGTCCGTTTTTTTTAGATAAGAGGGTTGCTCACAGCCTAAAAATTTACTATCTATCGTTTTCTTCGATAACTGTTTTGCGACGCAGGCCTATAAATCTGGTGATCTAATCATTTTATTAGATAAGAGGGTTGCGCAGCAGCCCTAAAAAATTTACTAATCTAATTCGTGTCTTAGTAACGTTGAGTGCGACCAACCGCAGCCTATAAATTTTAGTGATCTAATCATTTTATTAGAAAGAGGTTGCGCAGCAGGCCGATAATCTTAATTCTCATCGTTTTCTTAGTAAGGCCGCAGGCCTATAAATGTAGTGAACTAGTATCTATTTTTTCTTTCTATTATAAAAAGTGCGCCGCTGGCCGATAGTTCCCTTAAAGAAGGCAGGGCTTTAAGAATGAGGGAATTTATTGACATTAAAGGTAACAAGCTTGCCCCCACAGGCATATAAAGTCGCTTAGATAACTGTTTTAGTCGCAGTCCTATAAATTTAGCTTAGATGAGTTTTGGGTCGCCAGGCCTATAAATGTAGTGAGCTAGTTGATCTAATGTTTTTTTTTAGATAAGAGAGTTGCGCAGACAGCCCTTAAAAATTTACTAATCTAATATAACGTTTTGCCAGCAGGACCTAAAATCTAAATCTAATGTTAGAGGAACTGTTTGTGCCCAGGCCTATCACGTTCACTATCCTCATATGAATGTTATGATGTTGATTCTCATGAGTCATTCTTTCAGGTCAGCTATTTCCAACCTTATTAGCTTTGGTATAGTATTGTTTTATAATAAGTAATTAATAATAAATTACTAATAATAATAAATAAAACATAATTATTCACTCAACTGTGCAACCAATTCAACCTAATATGAACATACGTAAAAACACAAACCGATTACAGGGTGATTTAAACAATGCAGGTGAGCCCCCAAAAGAAATTCGATGATCATCAATTTTATATGTAACTCAAAAAGGGTTTGCAGTTTTATCCTGAATGAAATGCAATAGCATTGAAAATCAACCATTAAAGCCACAATAGCTATCTTGTGTATGTTTTGTTTTGTGTAATATTGTTTCCTTTGTTTTGTTATTTTGGTTTGTTTGTTTTAATTTTTTATTAAATAAACACATTTGTGTTTAGAAGTTTTGTATTTGAGAAATTTGATTTTTGGAATGGTAAGAGGATGCTCATTATCTCAACTTTCAGAATTTGCTAGCTTTGCCTCAAGAGACATCCATCCTTTGAATTGGGTTACTATTTGTACTAAGTACTATAAGTACCCAAAACCATTGAAGCTGAACTTCCATACACATGTGTCTACAATTATGTTCCATTCTTATGTATTGCCTAAATTAATTATGCCCTACCTTTACTTCTGTGATCTCTTTGTCAGATTCATCAAAGCAACTTCACAACGTCTTTACGTCGGGTCTTTGCGCTCTATCAGCATGCCAGCATTTCTCCATTAGCCTTTGAGAAAGAAGGACAATTTCAGGAATTTTGGTCTTGAGCATCATTAAACCATAACATTGTAAATAACCGTTTCTGTCTCATTCCTTTGTACGGTTCCTCACATGTTACCATTTCCCAAACAATTACACCAAATGCGAAAATGTCGGCTTTGGGTGAAAGTTCCGATCTTTTAAAATTTCTGGAGCCTGCCATTTGGCATTCCTTTTGCACTTTTGGTCGTCTTGGTCTGGTAAATTTCTGATAACAATTCACAAATCTTCAAGACATCATCAGTGATTAAAATACAGTTCGGTGATTTCAAATCGGTGTAAAACAGTGTTTTGTTTAAGAAATCGATTCCTCTAGCAAGGTGAAAGATCCATAAGTGAGCGTTTTCAGGGAGTTTTGATTTGTCTTTAAGGTAGTCATATAATGCCCTTTAGCAGCAAATTCATTCTGATCACTACATATGGCTCCTCTTGAAAGGAGTCATAATACCTGATAATGTTCCTATGAGCCAGCGTCTCAGAAAATCAATTTCACGCTTACTTGATCTGAAATTTCTCCCTCAATCTGATCTTCTTAGCAGCAGCTTCCATATTAACATGTTCCTTTGATTTCACGTGCTCTGTAGACCTCTCCACTGGCACCACTTCCAAGACATCATGGTAAGTGAGATTTGATCCCATCTTAAAGTTTTATGAAAATATCAGGTCTACGATCTGGGTAAATGATGAAAGTAAATATAATTTCCATTCACATTTATCTTACTCTCTTTGGGAGATGGTTATCATTATGGGCTTGTTATAAACAAGGTATAAAGGTATAAGCTTCTGTTGTTGAAAATTGCAGATCTAAAATGAAAAAAACAGGTAATACAAATTTATAACAAAAAATGATATATTAGAAATAGATGAAAAAAGGGGTCCGTTTTGTGAATGACTTCTTTAATGAACAATGGGAACTTTGTACAAAAGAAGAAGTATACAGCGGTAACAGAAAACAATTACCAAAAAACATACAATTTCCTTCTCGACCACCAAAAGTCAATTTTCTTCTTTCCACCACTGGCGAGTGACCAAATTGTGTAAAACGTTTCTATGGAGTGTGAACTGCGCATATGATGATATTGCGATTTATTCCGTAATGAAATACGTCTTTACACCCAGTGGCACTCGACGACCCTCTAAAAGATAAGAAGGATGTAAAAATATTCGCTTGTCACTCGCTGTTTGATCCCAATGGTTCAGATTTGTTTTCTATTTGTGAAAACCGACGGCGTATTTAAGGTGACCATCTTATATGGATATAAACACTGACGTCATGCAACTAAACATTGATCGATTAGAGGAATCGCTGAATGTGAAAGCAATAAAGTCATTACTAGGGATACGCCGATAGTTCGAGTAAAACACGCTTTAGCGATGTTTCGATATAAGTCGACAGCAAACATATCTCGGCAGTTTTTCGACCATACGGGGGGGGGGGCTACGAGGATTTACCTGACATATGGGATGCTGTAAACGATTGTGTTATCGCATGTGTCAGAAAGAACCCCACTTTAACATTCTAAGGGGAAACCTGGAAATATGATAAAGAAAAATGACCACCATTTCGGCCAGTATCTTCGCATAAAGTGATAGATACAAGTTGTGATCTTGGTGTCTATACCTGGGTTATAAGGGTCACATTACCATTGGAACGTATTTATTACCGCTAAGTGATACATCGGCATTAAATACAAAATGGCCGCGGAAATGGCGCCAAATTTGGAAATATACCGTGTATCCCTGCTTACAAGTATTATGGTGGCAAAATGATTGTATATAAGCTGTACAATTTGTGTGACACACAAACCCCAATAAAAGGTGGACGAGCGTGCACACATTTACGTTATGCAGAAGAAAACAAAATGGCTTGCGTTTTTCAAAGTGGCGCCAATCAAAACTATTGCCCAAGTTCCCCACAAAATACCGCGTACATTAGAGTTGTATTTTAGTGTCTGTACGGAGGGAGTTTTAGAGGTCGCAGGATCTTTAATGGGGACTATACCCGCATTACTGAGAACAGTAAGACAATTATTGATCTTGCTTTTGTTTCGCGGCCAGAAACAACAATTTCTACCTATGGTGTTCATAGTCTGGGTCTCAGTGATCATTCTCTTATATATAATGTTCGTAATATTACATTCACAGATAGCCGCATCCCAGGAATTACTAATACTAGATCTTATAAGAAGTTTAATGAAGTGACTTTGTTAAGACTGTTAGAAGTTTAAACGGGGATCAATTCATACCTGTCATGATGTTGATAGTGCTTGGAATATTTGAAAAGATTTGTTTTGTAAAGCCTGTGATGCACATGCACCAGTCAGAGAAAAAACGTGTGTAAAAGGCTCGCAACCAGAATGGATTAATAGCGAATTTCTGACTGTTTGCAAAAACCCATGATAATGATTTTGCTAAAGCTCTAAATCAAATGATCCCCATGATAGGCATATGGCTAAATTTTTATCGTAACAAACGCAAAACAATATGCGTCACTTTCCTTAAAAGAGCTTTTATTCCGACTCTATCTGAAAAAAAACTGTCACATTGGGTCTACTATTAATAAAACTTCCAAACAAATATCATCTTTCCGTTAAGAATGATGTTTCACTCTAATAATGTAAATTTAACTAAATGTTTTAATAACATAATTTACACTTCTATAGGTTTCTTCTCTTGCAGATAGGTTTACGGGTGATAATGCAGAAGGGATTTCACCGACCAAAATAAATCTAACTCGAACAGTGTGATTCTATTTTCAGTTTTTGTCAGGTTTACTCCGAGGTTTATAAACAGTTGGTGATATGTCTAACAAGTCCCTGAGTTTGATGTTTCAGTGTAAAACTTCTTAAGCTTGGCGGCTCCTTTATATTAGCAATTCACTTGCTTATTTTGTGACCTTTCTGTTAAGTACATCCCCCCCAGTTTTGTCCTGCATTTTTATGCCACATTTTGACTAATGCAGCCCTGTCTGGTCAAACTGCACTAATGACCTTTAAAACTCACTCAAATTCTTCATAATCGCAGTAGCACGTATAATTTATTAGTTGAATCAGAATAATGTTAAAGATTATGATGAGTACACTGCAGTGGACCAACACTTAAGATAGGGATATAACATAATGTTAATGCTTTTTTAAATGTGTTAAAGGTCTTGCCCCGATTTACTTTCTTTTCCCTTCACTTTTATGCACCCAGTTCATTCTAAGGTGGGACCAGAAGTCAAACCCCCAACTATTGTATGAACCCATCTTGGAAATTAAATGCAGGTAAACGTACTTTTCCATTGAGAGCAACAAAAAATATTGGAAACAGTCTTCCTGCGATTCTCGCTGTGACTATAATACGGGTGAGTAAAAAAAAAAACTTGACCCTGATTGTGTCCCCGCCATTTTGAATTTTTTAAATAATATATATCTAACATATGTGCTATTTGCGGAACAGCTTAATTTCATTATCGTTAATTGCTGCAAAGCTCATCCAATGGTTAAGTATAGCCCAGCTCTAGTCTTTCGATCAACAATCTACAGTGATAAATAGCCTGATTTCTTCTGGACACTGATTTCCTTCGCGAATGGCCGTTCATTTCAAGTGAATCCGTGGACAGAGCAGAAAACCGACTACTTGATTCAAACGACTGTAGCTGTCTATCCTAACCGATGTGAATGATATTTGCAGTGAAATTAAAGGATAATGAACTACAGGTTCAGGATGATTTCAAATATGTTAGGCTTATGTTTACTTAAAAAAATCAAAATGGGCGGACACAATTAAGGGTCAAGTTGTTTTTGACTCACCCACTGTACAATTGAGCTTCACAGCTTAAAGCCATCAACATTTGTAAATCCTTACTAAGATATTGTGTATATTTGGATCTGTTTCTGATCTCTTTGTATTATCATATATTAAATATTCACACTGTATTCTATTATATTTGTAGTTTTGACAGTCAATGTTTATATAGTACTCATGTGATACAAGTACACGTACATTCTGTAAATTACAGGTCCTATTTGGATCATTGCTTGCGTTCAATGAAGGTGCTTACCTGCCTGAAAGAAGAATTAAGCAATATTAGCATATTTTTTTGAAGGGGGAACAAAAAAAGGGGTGGAGTGTGGTGTTGGGGCCCCCCACCCCCCCCCCCCCCCAATTTTCAAAAAATGAGATTTGACACGGTTGCATTGGTAACTGGGCTAGTAAACGATACCTGTGAAATGGTCTAAGCTCGAAACTGTCTGTGTGTCCACAAATCGAAGGATTTTGTAATAGGAATAATTATTATCGCGATCCACGAAATAATTCAACGGCTGCTGGAAACGGTTTCCAATATGAAATAGCGGAAAGTAGCGCCATGTAGTGTCTACGCTTCATCCATTAGTGTTTTTATACGATTCAGCAAGTCAAGTCAGAGGTTATTTTCTCGAGGTGGAACTATTTCATCATGGACGGACCATAAATAGTAGCATTTCCAGCTCTGCCGTTAAGTCCAATCTGGCGATCCCAATCCAATTAAAAAATCGATATTTTATGATAAATACGCATTTTTTTTTTGGGTAGCATTCTCGTAGCAGGTAGAGATTCCTAAAACAATTACAACAGTAACTGTGCCAAAATATAAATTGTGAAAAATATATGGGGACGCTCTTAAACAAAATGTGCCATTATTGCTTTAAATAATAAAATTTTACAAAATATTATACAAAAATAACTGCTAATATGGCACCAAAAGTTAAAAATACATTATTTTTCCATATCTTAACGATTTTGTGTATCCAAAATAGTTTTAATAGGATGAGAACAATATAACTAAAATGCTATGTAAATCTGGAACAAATGCAAAAGATTTCTTCCGCATGTCATTTTGAGGTCCCCATGATGCCAATACTAAAGTCCAGAAAAATCCAAGTGGTGGGAATATGACTAATTTGCATAAATCCAAGAGCCGCCGATCATAAGCTTTTTACATGGATTTCGTTGTGTACTTATCGAAAATAATATGTTGGCACCTAAAATGCCTACATTTTGAAATTTCTAAAAAATTTTATGAACAGAGTAATTTGTCTTATACAGGACACAACGCATGATTCGCAGAAAGGTGTACCTAATTTGCATTAATCAAAATGGCCACCAATTATAGATGGTTACATTTATTTTGTTGTCAAATACCTGTATGTCACATATTATTTTCGGCACCCTATAATGCCTCAACTTCTCTCCTAAATTTATTATATTTAGGCTTTTAATATTGTACATGTCGTACATAGGCACCATACATATTGTAGAATATTACCTAATTTGACATAAATCGAAAAAGGGCTGCCCCCAATTCTACAATTTGGAGCAAGATGTCAAACTTTGAACCAGTTTATTTCTCACAGGGCAAACACATTTGTAATTTGTTTCGCTATCAGGGGCTATACAACAATACCACCTCGGCTTAGCCCCCCCCCACACCCACACCAACCACAAACGGCATTAAAACGGACAGGCAAACGTTTAATGTACTTATCACCTGTGGCTAGCGGGCAGATCTCATAGCGTTATAAAGGTGATAGTACAGTTTATGTTTACCGTGAGATTTTTGGCCAAATGATTTATTAGCTACTTTGGTGTTGGATGCGTTTTCCAAAATTTTAGGTGCCATTTTTTCAACCACGCCTTCAGTCGCTTTTGGATTCGAAATGGCCCCCCACGACATAATTTCAGTATTTTTTGTCCTATTTCTCGGCTAGGAGCCAACTTAGAGAGTAAAATTGGTGGCAATACCCAAGTTGTTGATACTAGGGAGTCATTGAAAGCATTCGTCTTATTTGTAACTGATTTGGTTTTGGCTGCCATCTTGATTTCAAAATGGCCGCCATTTTAAATGATGTTATGTCCTAGTCCTGGGTGGAGCAACGTGGAAGAGGTAAAATGTGGCATACCCGGTTTATGATACTAGGGATTCCATTAAGAGCACTGGATTACTTGTATCTAATTTATTTTTGCCGCCATCTTGGATTTCAAAATGGCCCGCAATATCTAAACATTTGTTTTTAAAATCTCAGCATACCAGTAATAAAGCAGTCTAAAAATGGTTTAGCATTTGCATGTACTATGATGATAATTCCAAATCAATGCATGCCTATTATTTCAAACTCAGCCACCATGGAAGATTTCAAAATGGCGCCACTAGGACAATTTTTATGTTTTGATTACTAATGTAATGTCAATGAAATGTAACCCCAATATCAGTATATAAATTACAGATTTACTATTTTTTAAACAATATCCTTGAAATACTGACTTGATCTGGAGTGTCTTTTCAGTACATGAAGCTAGTGTCACCCTAATACGTTATTTCGGAAATTATTGAGGTGTAGGCATAATCATAATATTTTACTGAAGCAAGAAGTTAATTACTCCCATGTTTCACCTTTTTAGAGACACAAAAAATTATATCATGCAAACTTGACTAAAATGCGAAGAGGAGGGTTTTTTTTTTTTTTTTTTTTGCATTCATCACAAGAAAAAAACTAAGGCTGAATTGAATGTCCATTAGATGCTAATACTACATGGGGTACCCAGTACCTAGTCAGGTAGAACTTAAGGTCTTCAGGGATGTGTAGTGAGTATACTCATCTCTGGAGCTGAGACTGGACCATTACCCAAAAGTTGAAGGACAGGACTCATGGCTGTATATACAAACTCTTAGAAGAGTATTTAACATCAGCTAGAGAGATCATATTTCCAACAATTGAGGCTAAGGCGAGATATACCACTATCAGAAACCATTAAAAAGATACGTCTCCAGTTTGAAGGTCACTGATGCGGACAATTGACCAACCTATCTCTCACATGATTTTCTGGCACCACATGGACGAAAGAAAAGAAAGAGAAGAGAAGAAAAGAAAGAAAAGAAAGAAAGAAGAAAAGAAAAAGAAAGGAAAACTTAGCCTGGCAGGAAACTTAGTTATCTTGATGTCATTGTAAAGATATGGATTGTATGCAAAGCTGAAATCCAGCAAATCATGGGATAAGGGCAAACATGGTACAAATTTTTCTCACTGCCGGACGTTCTGTCTACGGACGACAGATGACGATGATGAGTCAGGATAGCCTTTGACTTGTTACGTTGTAATATTGTGTTACAAAGCGCTGCATTCCAGAGTGGCTGTTCTTGGCAAGGTGCTGCAGTTTCTTGTCCTGACATATACCATGCACAAAAGTTGTCAAGAACATTTAACATGCCTAGGTTGAAACTACCTCACGAAATTTCTGGAATCCACCCATTGCGTCACAGAGTGCATCTCGGCGTTATCCACCTACTCTGATATGCCAGCAAATTTTTCTCCCAATCAGTACCTTTAAAAGCGGGCAGACCTAGTAAACCTACATTTTTCTCGCTTCCAACTGCTGCACACCGTGCACGTATGTCACTGTGCGCTCGCTTTTCCTTTTCCGGTGCTAAAGTGAAGCTCGCCTGGAAGCGGTGGTTGAACACAAATCCATTAGGTAAATTGAAGAGACTCCGTGTCTGGCGAAGTATACATCTATATGCCTGGATTGTCTCCGTCAATCTTGAACGCTAAGTACAGCATTGGGATCAAGGTGTCTGCCTTCTCGAGTGAGTGCTCACCAAGATTGGAGCCAACACACCTGCTTTGTTGGAATACATTGAGGATGCCAACTAAGCTCCTGCTGCTATCGTCATATTCATGGAGTAGGACTTTCCCCACACGTAATCTGTCAGTTGAAAACTTGTTTCAATTATAGACAGCAGGTTTTCAGTGGTACTTAATTTGAATAGTCGAAAACTCTGATGTCAAACGACCGGATCATGCCGCAGACTTTTGCCACTGTGTCTGAGCTTTCAATGAGTTATCAATATATATCTGTCAAAAGATATCACATCCTTTATCATTTCGGATACCATCTTGAGGATGCTTCGAAAAAAGTGTTGGCAAAATAAGGCAGTGTACCCATTGTTGGACCTTTATTGTAAATCGACCAACTGCCATTGCGTCTATAATGCACAAATTTTATCTGGATCTCCAACCGCTTGATGTATAAGATGGTGTTAAGTTCTACCTGAGAGTCAATTGGTGGTTCCCTGTTAGACCCATTCAATGAAATGGACAAAATTATTTGTCATTTTGGGATTAGAAGAGCCATCGGAGGAGGAAGAGTGATCTGCAGATAACAGAAAAACTCTGATAAGCTTGTTCCCCAAGTTTGGTCCATGAACAGATTTGTGAATGACCATGCCCGACTTAGTCAACATGAAATCACCAGATTTTAGAGCTTCCAAAGTTTCTTGGTCAGTGACTAAACACTTATTTGGGAAAGACAATTGGTACAGTCGAGCATATTTGTGAGAGATCAGGAGCAAAGAAGTATTTGACTTGCTCCCCAAGGCACTGAGACCAAGCTCCCACTCTCCCTTTCTACTTGCTGGAATCAAAGTAGACCCTCTACCTGCTTCATATAATCGGGAGAATTTATTTTGCTCTGCGGAGGTCTTGACCAAGTGCAGCTCGGATCTGGTTTCTGAAGATTTACTTTACTTTACCTCTTCAAGACACCCACCATATCTTCCTGTCCATATGAAGCCTATTGTGGAGTCGTGGTGACATTTCAGGATTGTGGTATACAAAGTTAGCTGCAAATTTGACTTCAAAGAGGAGGTCATAGCAGGACCATGATATTGGTTAAATGGACTCTACACCAGCTTAAAAGCTTTCCAGTTAAAGATTATGGATTGTCGATGGTTGAATTGGTGAAAATTAACAGACCAAGCTTCAGTGTTTATGGATTCAAGAGTACTTTGCAGGTTTTTTTTCGGGATAGCATGAAGTGAAGCAAAAAACCAGGACCTCACAAACTCTCAAAGCCAGTTGGTATTTCCTGTTGAAGATCGCAGTTTCATTGCTCTTTCGTACAAGTCATGATCAAGTGTTATGACAGTTTCGTGATGAAGACCTACAAAAAAGTGTATTCTTGAGCAAGGCAAAAGCACTGTAGGCCTATAGAGGGCAGTATATCAGTTGAGGGCTCCTTAAACAAATATGGTTTCCATGATGGTTCCCTGATGATAGTCCGGAGAATTTAATCTGAACCACTCTGGCTTGCACTACGCGGCAAGTAGATCGAAAAGCTTTGCAGTAGAGTAGGCCTACTCGGCGGAAAAAGGTTTTTTCAGTACGCGGAAAGGAGTAGATCGAAGCCATTGTAGTTCTCCTATAAACTTTACACAACTATGTGTCCCAATTGATGCCCACCTACGTCTTCGTTGTACTATTTAATCATAAATTTAATATATGAAGGTCTATTCTGATCAAACCAAGCTAAATAAAGTGGCTCAAAAATAAGTACTTACTTGGAAGTATTGAATCAGATTTAAGCACTCTATATGTGACAAAATATTCAGATTTAATAAAATATGAAACAGCTCCATCCTGGAGCAGGCCCCATGCAGTTACGCATGCCATATGTCTTAAATTACAAGCGCCGGACGAAGTTCGGCGCAGTGAAAAGTCGCACTGAGCTGTATGAATGGGTCTATTAGGCTTATCGGATTAAAATCGACCGATAACGGATTATAAGATCGGCAGTTTCCCGTTTGCTTGGACTACCACTACAGTCGTAGTTTGTGAGTTTTTTCCAGGTTAGTTTCCCGTTTGGACTACGTTTGTTATGTAATTGAAAATGGCGACGCGGCCCCATTTTGTGAAATTCAGGATGGCGACTAAACCAAATTAGATTACAAATAAGGAAATTCTTTTAATAGAATCCCTGGTATCACAAACATGGGTAGTGCCACACACTTCATTTTTCTACGTTACTCACAAGCCACAGAATATGGGACAATGTACAGCATGTAATGCAAAAAGGCCGACAATTTGAAATTCAAGATGACGGCCCCACCCAAATAGTAACCAGCAAAGCATGCTTTTAATGGAATATCTGGTATCACAAACATGGGTATTGCCACCATTTTGTACTATTCTACAGTGGCTCATAAGCCGGGATACAGGACATAACATAGTTGAAAATGGCGCCATTTTGCAAAATTCAAGATGGCTGGCAGGCCAAACCACACCAACATCAGGTTAAAAGTAAGACAATGCTTTCAATGGTAATCCCTGGTATCACAAAAACATGGGTATTGCCCACCATTTTTACTCCTCTAAGTTGCTCTTAAGCCGAGATATAGGACAAAATATAATGAAAAATGGCAGCGCATTTTGAAAATTCAAATGGCGACTGAAGGCTTTGTTGAAAAAAATGGGGCACCTAACTTTTGAAATCAGCCCCCAAAATTGACACAGTTATCCAATACACAAAAAATCCCTTTTGGGCACGAAAATCCCACGGTATCTAAATATCTGACATATCAAACTATACTATGAACGCCCCTGCTTGAAAGTAACATAATTTTTTCTTAACATGTCAAAAAAACTTAAAAAAAACGTGTTTGTTTGACTATCCAGGTTTTCTTTGAAAACTTGGGATATAAATTGAAAAAGGTTTGCCCTCGCTAAACAAGTATTTTTGATTGAAAACATTTGATATTAGATTGAAAAATTGGTTTAGCGGTCAAATGTCCAGGTTTTGCAATCGAAAATCCAAGTTTTGTGAACTGAAAAAAAAATGGATTCGTGTCATTCCTGATAAAACAATCTCGCCGATATAACATTAAAACTGGTTTTTAATCAACCGGTTTCTCACGGAAACCCAAGATCATCGATCGAAACCTGGAATTCTCACGAAATAACCTTTTTCATCGAGAATTGAGGTTGGATTGACCGAGAAGCCAAGTTTTAAATCGAAAAGCGTTTTTTTAAATTTGATCGGAAAACTTGAATTTCCAATTGAAAATCTTGAATTTCTTCAATTGGAAAATCTAATTATCACAGAAAAAAGCCTGGTTTAATCGGTAAAAAAATATTTGGCGCCCAAAAGTGGATTCTTAGGGTGTCTATTGAAAACAGTTTTTTTCATCGACCTGAATTTTAAAATTTCACCGTGCCAACATTTCTAAAACATGGTGCTATCCAAGTTGTGGCCTTATTTATCAAACGGTAGAATAAAATTAAACTCCGTGTATTCATCATTTATGCATTTTTTTACTATATCAATTTATATTGTCCACTCAATGTGAAAAATGCGGGTATCTTTAAATTATGCCTATTGCACTATGTTCATGGACTGCAGTAGGTTAAGGTTACTTTTTGATATCTACATGCGAAACTCTACCCTCAAATTATTAAGTACACCCCTATTTTATGAGATGGGATGGTAAAATTTTTAACCAATAACCTCATATTTTACCATAATAGTGTTAAAAAGGTAATTTTCTCGCGCTTCGCGCACATTTGTTTCTAATTCTTACAACTTACATTTACGTTCGAAAATGACAATTTTTAGCGCGCTAAATGTTGTATAGTAAACGGATATTTGTCAGCATACTTTGTTCATTTCAATCAATTTTTATCATCCCACCCCTCCATGTCAAAATAAATTTACAAAATTTCAATCTAGATCCTCAAAGTTTCATAGTTTTTTTTTCTCTTGAAGTTTAATGAGGCCTAAATATGCCAAATCTGTTCATTCGGGACAAAGTTGGGCGGTCTTACTCCAAAAGTAAGATTGTTTTTTTAATTGTCCATCTTTTAGTCAATCGGAGTCCCATAGTAGAACTTTCATCCAATACAATTATGAGTCAATTCGAAAAGTACTATGTGGTGCGCTCCATTGAAAATGTATTACACTTTTTTGACACATTTGACCCCCCTTAAAACCATTGTTTGACCTTCGCCACCACCCCTCACAACTCCGTCGGATATGTTTGAAGACGTTATTAAACAACTTTCTTGAAAGAACTAGCTCGTTGGTTTTTCATTTTTTTCACAACAAATCCACACTAAAAATTTCCACACAAAGGTATACGTGATCCAGAGGTCATTGTACATGCACATTGCATATCACCATATAGCAATTCTTGATATCAACCAAAATCTTGTGGAAAACAATGAAGACATCAAGACCACCCAGCTGTTCTTTCAGAATAGTTCTTTAATGATGTATCTCTTCGGCTAATGCACGACCAACGTAAGTGACTTTTTGTCGAAATGATTTTTGGTGAATTTGAAAGAGGGGTCTTCGCGCATAATTTAAAACACTTAACTGCATAAGGGTCTGCACTTCCGTTTAGTGCAATAAGGGGGGTCTCCTAGGGACCCATGTCTATTATATAACCACTTTCCCAAGGATTTTTTAGATAAAATCCACCACATGTTAGGAGGATTCAAAGACAGCACAATTAAGCAATAAAAACTGAAAAAAATTGTTCAGTAAAGAAAATTATGGGGCAACATTAATTTTAACTTTTTCAAAATTTGCGAAAAAGACACTAATCTTTTCTGCATTTTCTACGGAGTTGATTCACCTAGACTTTTGCTGATTGTTAATTGGTGAATGATGACCTATATGTTAAACATATGAAGCACAAATAAGAAATGTCTCGTGCATTTGATATTTTTTACGTGGTTTACCTTTGTATCTTTTACCATAGGTTCCTACAGGAAATCGCTATACGATTATTATCAATATTATACACCAATCGCCAACTTACTTTTCCAAGATTTTTTTGATTAATTATTTACTTTGTTTAGCTCACTGGTTGTATGCATTAAATGAAAATCAAATCACAGTCACTCTCTTAAGATTTTTTATTTTTGTCATGGGCACTTCCGTTTAGTGCATAAGGGGGGGGGGGCTCCTATGGACCATGCTAAATAACGCAAAACGACGCTATGGATTTGATTTTTTTTGCACCAATGCAAGCGCAACTAAAATTAGACAAATACCAAATTATCAACCAAATATATTGCAGCGTTAAAAACGCCGGCCGAAAACAAAAATGGTGTCCCCATAGGAACCCCCCCCTTATGCAGTTTACAGTGTTAACCTATGTTGTGAAGATATGTAAGTTGATTACAAATTTTTAATTAGGAAAAGAATACAACGTATGTGAATTCGCTTTTTCCGCTTAATGCAGACCATCTTCATGCCACGTACGTTGGGCTGCATTGACATTTTGCCCCTTTTCAGCGCAAGACACCATAGTGGCACTATAGGTTGGTCCTTGCCTTAATTTAAACATTTTGCACCTTTTCAGTGCAAGACCACACTAAGTGGCACGTAATACAAATCATTTCCGTGTTGGGGGGGTAATACCTATTATAATTATGGACACACCCCTAATCCAATAGAAACACAAAAAGTCCTTCCTGCAAAAGTGTTCACACTGCACTTACGTTGGTTCCTTGCTTCAACGACCGAATCTCAACATCCCTGACTTAGGGGTGGATGTCGAATGTCAACCATTGATTTTCAGGGGGGTTAATATATGTCAAAATGCAAAATTAGTCTTTTTCAATGGTTTGCAACTCACTTATTACTTATTAATGTACTGTTTATTGTACTGGTAAAGGCCCTGCTGTGTGACTCAGATTTAAAAAAAAAGTATGGAGTTCGACCCCCAAACTTTGGTCCCAGATGAAAATTTGCCATTTTTAAACCCAAACAACTTTTAAAGTAAGGAATATTCATTTTTTTCCGATGCCATATTTGAATTCTACACCACAAATATACCCTCTAGATAGTGATTTTTAAAGTCGTGGAGGGTTCCATTACAAGTTTATGGCCCTCTCATATTGTCTTTCGCATCATTCGGCATTTGTGGGAGGTTGATTTTCAACTTTTTGTTAAATCGCAAATGTGGCCTGGTTTGAGTATAGTTAGGGTTTTGATATCGTCGTGGTCACGACAATAGTGTCGAATCGGATTTTTTTGTTCAAATTTGAGTTAATAGGTGATTCTGGTTGCAATTTTTATGTACTCTTTAAACCTCGTTTACCTGAGCCCTGTTTTGTAACAAAACCCCGAATGGGGGGGGTGGTTCCCCCTGTGTTTTTGTTACTGAACCCCCGATTCCTGTAAAAAGAAAAAAAAAAAATTTTGGTACCAAAGGATATCTGAGAGTTTCGTCTTCCATTGGTACCAAAATAATTACTAACACTCCCCATTATGACGTCACCATGAGCAGCGCGTAACCAGACCTGAGCCTCCGGAGGCAATACTCAAGACGTTTCTCCCATGTTTTTTCGGCTCGCTTCCGCTCGCCGGGTAGACCCATATTTTTTTTTTCTAGCCAGGTTTCGAATGCTGAAGAGCGGGGGGGGGGGGGGGGGGGGGGGAGGGAAGCGAATCCACTTCGCCCTGAGCACCCACACACCACACTATTTTTTCTCCTTTGCCCCGTTCCATATCTCTTTTCCTTCCCCCTTTTCTTCTCTCTTTTCAACTTCTCCTTCCTCGTTTCATCTCTTCTCTCCACTCTTCTTCCACCTTCTTCTCCCCTTCTTTCCCCCATTTTTTAGCTCTCCGTCCCCATGTTAGTTTGTCCGGGGGCAGCCCCCGCCCCCCCGCTGGCTACGGCCACTGCCATGACGTCATATTTGAGGAGTAGGACGAAAATAACTGAACATAGGGTGGAAAATTAATATGTTGCATTTAGCGACTCAAAAACCTTTTTATAGCACTAAATTGCTGTCTATATAACACTAGTCATTTCTATCAATAGAGCAACACCGCATGAAAACTCTGATTTTCATACCTTTTTTTGTCGAAAATTGAATTTTTTTCACTGTGTGTGTCATGGAAGAATGGCAGTTTTGCTGACATGCGAAACTTTAGACGTCATTGTGACGTAGTGCTAGGCATGTTTGGTACTCATTTTGGTTATCATGAAAGAGGAGGACCATAGCTATCTATTGGTATCAAAATCAAGTGTCTGTCAGTTCCTGTGTTGTGTTAGGCATGGTGGTACTTCTCTTCCGGAGGGGGGGTGGTTACCACCCAGTTAGCAATCACTTTGGGATAACCCCGATCTTACCTATTTACCCCGGTGGGATGTTGTTTTGGATTAAAATGAGCGGAACTTGTAAATTGACAACTTACATTAAATTAATTTGGCACCAAAAAAAGGGGGGTTTTTAGCAAGCCGGGGCAAAAAATGAAGGGGGGATGGTAACCACCCCCCCCTCGGTAGACGAGTTAATTGTACCCCAAAAATAAAAGTGAGATTACATCTCCTAACCAAAATAGCCGGAGTCGAATAACACCCATTTGATAAACGGGTTTCACAAACAATCGAATACGATTCGATAGCTTGCGTGTCCAATATCTCAAAGCTACTCAGATTAAATTGTGAACGAATACGTATTCGATGGACAAAGATTTGCTACTTCAGTGATCAAAAACGAAGTATAGGTCTATACAAGATTTAATGGCAACGGTGAAATTTTGTTGAAATTTGCCGTTCGATACTCAGGAGGGATTGGTCAGGTTTAGTTCAACATGTGTTTTTGTGTTTTAATTATGATACCTGTACTTATTGAAAACGGTATCTGCGTCGTGAAAAAAGAGTATTCCCAAGTTTTGTAGTTTTAACATGTGTACAACACACCAAATTTATCAATTTTGTGGGGGGGGGGGGGGGGGCCAGAGTGGAGTGACAATTTAACTTAGGTATTACCAAAGGGGAGGAGTTACCACACCCAGGTAAACTTTCCCTCCGTGCGGCAAAAACGGTTATTCTGCAGATTTAATGAGCCGCTAATGCATTTCTTGTCATTTATTTTCATGAAATCGATACAAAATACACATAAAATAAGCAGATTAACTTAAAAACCTATACAAACAAACGAAATAAAAGCAAGTTGTTTTAGTTTAATAGAATAGAAATAAGGTTTTGGAGTATCTATGGGGCTCATTAATGTATAATCGGGCGGGAAAAAAAAAATACGAGACAGGCGCCATTCTTATTTTTCGACCTCGGGAACATTATTCGCCTATAATGATACTGCATTACCCCTTTAGTTTTTAGTTCATTTGTTTAAATATCCAATGTTATGGCTCTAAAATTATATGAGATTAAAAATAGTCCTTTTCAATGTCATTTGGGGCCCAAAAAAAAACCCGCATGAAAATCCAATATTCCACCTTTTTATGCAAAAATTTCCATTTTTAATTTATACTCTGATGATGTGTGTCTGTGGGAAAGACCAAATTTTGCCACTTGTGAACTTTGACGTTATTGTGACGCCCATGATAGGCTATGTCGAAGCAATAGAAAGCGGTGTGGACCAAAGGATTATCACTCGTTACCAAATCGAAATCATTCTATGCTTATAATAATGAAATTCTCGGGTGTGTAACACCCCACCTCTGGTAGAACCGTGTTAACAAAAAAATAAGACTTGAAAAATTAAGCCCAAAAAACAACATATACAAAAAAAACTTAATAAAATTAAAACTAAATAATTTACTAAAATATACACATTTAAAAAAAACTCGCCTTCAGGAACCAAATGAGATTTTTGGGGAAGTGTTTGTTTTACACACCAGCAACTTGTTTATTTCAATTCAAATACACAATGAATAATCTCAATTTCTTATGTATGAAGAAAAAAATAGTAGGAACTTTGACTTGTTAATTAAATTGGAAA
>JAMKCH010028090.1:0-16823 GCA_023653785.1 Ophioderma brevispina | reverse complement strand
GAGGCAAAATGATTGGGACGTACCTGTACGTCTTGTACACCCCGGTTCCGACTCCAATGGGTATATGCTCGTACCGTGTTTTCTACAGCAAGTCCCCAATATGCAATCCTCTTAGATGATGCCTATAAATTTCCAAATTAATCCGTAAAATTAATATGGAGAACTTCGTATTATATTCGTAAGGGCTATCCCTTTCTCCACACTATTTTCGGATTGGTCCGATTTGATTCATTGGTTTCCGGAGTTCAAGGCTTTTGATGGAATCGGGAAAAAATAGATTTTGCATGTCTGTAACAATTTAACTTATCATACTCCCAACAAGTTGTAAGATCAAAAGCAACTTCATAAGGACAAAACTGATATTTTAGTAATCCGTCCGACGGACACTTACTACAATACGTAATTGGAATGGCGATTCATACATATCAACATGCTGTTTTACTGTCAATTTATCAGTTGAAAAATAATATAAGAATTCCACAACTTCTTCTTCCTTTTCGCTATTCTGAATTTGAAATATTTTGATCTTTTGGGTAGATTTCTCTTAACTACGTAGGATGTGTGTTTTGTATCTCTTTTGTATTCTTTAACGTTACCATTAAAGGCGGATGACAGATTTATAGATCATATAAATTGTTCATTTTGATAGAATGGCCTTCACCCCCGAAACCCCATTTGTAAAGTTTAGCGCCGATATTTCAAACCGTTTTGAAGTGAGAATAAACATGTGATTTTGGTAATCCCCTGGGTACGGGTTGTTTCGAAAGACCAACCTCGAAACAACAGACCACAGACCCGAGACATCAGACCCGGACGTCAATTCACTTCCGGTCCTGTTGTTTCGAGGTCTGATTTTTCGAAACAACCCGGGGGGATTGGGCTCGAAACATCAGACCCTCGAAACAAACAGACCTCAGACCTCGAAACATCAGACCCAAGTAATTTCTTCACTTCCGGGTGCTTTTAGGTCTGTTGGTTCGAGGTCTAAATGTTTCGAAACACCCGGGGGGATGCCTCGATCTACACCCACACCTCGAAACAACTGACCTCAGACCTCGAAACATCAGAGACCGTAAGTAATTTCCCTTCTGGGTCTGAGGGCTGTGTTTCGAGGTCTGAATGTTTCGAAACACCCCGGGGGATGTGTGTCGAAACAGCAGACCTCGAAACAATAGGACCTCAGACCGGAGTGATTTTTCTCCGACGTCAACATTTCACTCCTGGGTCTTGATTTTTGAAATTTTTGTTCCGATAAATTGATTTGTCCAAGGTCAAGTGAACGGATGCATGCTTGAATCGATAGAAGTAATTCTTAGTATAGCGATTGTTAGGAGACGCACCATTTGCTTCAATGGGGGGTTTGCAGTGTTTTCTAAAAAAAAAAATTCACCCCACCATATGAAATCCATAAAAAAAAAAACTTTGCCCCGCACCTTATAAAACACCTCCTCAAGTATAGGCAAAAAAAGTACAACGCATGACTTGAAGAAAAAAAAAACCGCCTCCAAAAGCCAACGAAAAAAAAACTTTCCTCACCCCAACTTCCCCCCCCCCCTTGAAGTCTAATGGTGCGGCCCGCTTAGTTTTACCGCTGATGGTTGTCCTCAAGTTTATACTTAAAGGTGGCATTTCGTTATTAATTCCAGCACCTTCTCTTTTATTTCATTGATTGATCCCAAAATATGATTTGATTCTTATTGGGGATTGCAATTTTTTTTATTACAAACGGGCCAAATTGCAACGTAAGGATTAGGTACACATGATTACTAAGATTTAGCGGTTCCAGATGATATAAAAGCGTCAACTTTTTTAGGTAAGTCGGAGGGGGACATCCGTGGGAATCACATCATGAATGCCCCTTTAAGTGTCCCAAGCTATAGGGTTGTTAGCCCGAATATACCATTAGAAAACCTTCCGTCGTAATCTTAAATCTTATCTTTGCAGGCCTAAAATTACATGCGAGTGCATCCCGCAATTGTACGCCATTTTACTCTTGTTGCCGTACCATCGGAATAAGGCAGAACGTTCCCCGGGACCCAACGTGGTCGCCGAATTGTAATCCCTACTGAAATCTGGTTGTGCGAGATCTATCGCACTATGCTAGGGCGGCATATTTCAGCGCGCTGTAGACCAGAGCTAGAGCGGTGGTACTTAAGCGATGGACGAGCACCCGCACTGAATATGCCAGCAACGGCTGCACAGGAGTTCTTCCCGAAAATACCTTTGCAAGTACTGACTCAAAATGCTGCCGATAAGTCAGCTGCTGATCAAGCTTGCTTCACTCCCAGATAAGATTGGTGTAGGATTGTATGGCATTGGCTCCTCATTGAGATGTGAATTTAAGGAGCTTTGGACGATGAGCCCCGTTTGTGTCAAGATGGAAGACAGGCGGTGGTCTTGGGCTCCACTCAGTTGATCTTCCATGTCTTCAGATATGCTGCAATTAGTGTCCATATCTGCAGTAAGTGTACTTTCAACTTCCGTCCAGCTTCCCTGCTGTCCGAGGGAAGAAGGGCAAAGTCGTCGGCCTAGCTAGCCATAATGTTGTTTGAGTAAATCGCTTATATCAAGTTGGAACGAGCACTGATCCCTGTAGGATTCCGTCCTCAAACGACGTAGATAGAGTGCCTGTCTCTGCCCTATATATTATTTTATTATTTTCCTCCTTTATTCATTAGGAAAATTATAAGAAGTACACAAATCCCAGGAAACTTGTTTGGAAACCCAAACATACAGCCGGGCAAACATGCAAACAACGTCAAAAACATTCAACACAACACGCTCACAGCATCAATTTACAGGATCATAAAAATGACAGATTCAAAAGATAAGGGGGGGAAAAGACAACCGAAAAAGGAGCCTAGGTTTAGAGATTGGGCACTGTTCCCACCAGCATTTATGGCCGCACAGTCCAGATGGTGTATCTGTAAACAAGTGCAAGCTGACATGTTTACATATGAATTGCACAGGTGACTATCCGTGAATGGTCCTGAAAAGCTTGAGGTGTCCGAGTCCTGGGCACAACTCTGCCATATGCTGCAGTTATAAGGTCACCAAGAACCAAGTTGACGCCTGCCTTACGACGACTTCCAAAGCCCTACCCTCAATTCATTTGTGAGATGTACAAATCTGATGGACAGTGCTCCCGGCCACGGCGAAATCCCTGTTTTGATCGGCAGGGCCAATTGTGATTGCGACGACTGGCTTCAGCTTGCCAGGATGAAGCCGTCTCAAGTTTGAAGGGGACACACAGTAGTGATATTGGGCGGTAGTTCCTTGGGTTGTCAACAAGTCTTTGTTGGTTTGGGGAGGCGAACGATGGTAGCCCTCCTCCAATCTGGGTATGAACTGGTTTGTTAAGGCAACATGTTTAGAATTCCTGGAGCCATTTAAGACATCGTGGGTGGGTGGGGCCGCAGTGCCCAGCCGCTTATCCCTGTATGTTATCAGCCCCTGGGCCTTTCCCCTCTTAGTTGGTGCTGATAGCATAGTTGAGACTCATCTGGTAAGAAGGGTGTTGAACGTGATCCGGTCGTTTCCGGGGAGGGGTGACGCTTATGTAATGTTGTTAAGACCCCCCCTTGTTTCAGCGTTGTTGTCACCACCCAATGACCCCATTATTTTTTGATAATTTACCCACTTTCACCCAAACACCCCTATTTTTGTGGGAATTGTTTGACAATTTTCACCCAAAAACCCTATTTTTGAGAAAATGTTGCGACAATTTTCACCCAGGACCACCATTATAAACTAGCAAAAATGCGTCCTCAAGACAACATTTGGGAGCAATTTGGCTGTCTCACCCCCCCCTCACTCAACCCCTATTTTGCGCGCCTCTTCACCGAATGCCACTGTGTTTGGAAGCGTCGCCTTACAACAACCCCCATATCCATTACCTTAGGTGAGTGCCCCTGACATCATGGCGTATGGTATACCTTCTGCACTTTTCTTCAGGGTCCATAATCAGTTTTTATTATTTATTGGGATTACGCGCGCATTGCTATTATTTTCTGCAATTTGTTCACACTGTAGCATTAGAAATTCATTATTTGCTGGAACACTAGAACAAGAGCGTCATTATTTATTAGACGCTTGCATTTTTCAAGGGGCGGCAGCAGTTTGACTTCTTGGATAACTGTGGCCCAATCTTGTTAGACTTGTCTGAAATATTGTTTCTATTGGGCCACACAAGTTCAAATCACTATTATTGGATAAACAGCAATAGTCATAATATCATCCTAGTGCCAGGACAGAAACCTTGACATGTTTGACGATCTGTGTAGAGGGGGCGGAGCTTTCAGCGCGTGCAAACTGAATATTCTAAGTAAGTTGGATAAAACAACAGCAATTTGCTTCTTTTGAAGGGGCGCGCCGCTGCTGTTTAGACGTCTACAAATTTGCGCATCAGTTTAAATCAGGGTGGCGCATCAGTTTAATTCATTGGATACCAGAAGACAACTAAGGGGATCCATTTGCTTCGTAGAGTGGGCGCATCATTTACTTCATAGTTGTATCACCTTGCAATTTTGTTCCAACCATCTTCCATCGGTGGTGGTATTGTGTCAACATAAAGTGGTATCCTTCACAGGCCGCTGTTGGTTTTTGCGTCTTATCAATTTCTCTTTTGCGCTTCAAAGGGGCGGCATGATTCCTTGCTTTGGATGACAAGTATTGAAGTATAGATGTACCATTGCAGTACTTCTTTCGCAATGTTTTCTTTCAAGGGGCGGCATCAGCATTGATCCCCAGGGTGGCTATTGCCTAGTGGACGTCAGACAATTTGTATTTCAAGGGCGGCGTCAGGTTATTCCTTCACTGGACGACCAGTATAGTGGGGCTTCACTATAGTTCTGCGATTTGTATGTTTAACGTCGACTTCAGTCCTGTCGTGAGCCATCTTTGAATGTCCTTCTTCAAGTATCTCTAAGAAAGCGGAGTCAGTTTAATTATACTTTTTTATGGTGACCAGTATGGGGAGCCACTAACTTCTATTAGAGGTCTTCAAGGCATGAGACCATGGTTAGTTTAATAACTTAATTGATTGATGAGTACCAGAAAACGTCATTGCAAGTTCCTTGCAAATTTCGTAAAGGTGTATCTGAAAGCCGCGCAAGATCAGTTTCTACTTGCTCGGGGGTTGTTTTTTTTTGTTCTTAAAAAGGTCAGGGGGCGCCGGGGCGATAGGCAAATGATTGGGGACTTAACCTGTACGTCTTGTACGGCCCCGGTTCCGACACGCCAATGGGTATATGCTCGTACCGTGTTTTCTACACTACATTCTACGCAATCCCCAATATGCAATCCTCTAGATGAGCCTATAATTTCCAAATTTCCCTTAAATTAATAATGTAACTCTGTAATTATATTCGTAAGGCTATCCCTTTCTCCCTTTCTCACACTATGTCGGATTTGTCCCGATTTGATTCATTTGTTTCGGGAGCAAAGGCTTTTGATGGAAAATCAGTAAAAAATAGATTTTTGCATGTCTGTAACAAGTTTTACTTATCATAACATGCCCTAATACAAGTTGTTAAGATCAAAAGCAACTTCATAAGGACCAAACTGATATTTTAGTAATTCACCGTCCGTACGGACACTTACTACAATCCGTAATTGAATGTCGATTCATATACATTCAACAGGCTGCGTTTACGTCAATTATCAATTTGAAAAAGCAATATCTAAAAAAGGACAATTCCACCAGAGCTTATTCTTACATCTTTCACTTTTAAGCGAGTTTCTGTCTCTGAAATTTGAAATATTTGATCTTTTGGGTAGATTTCTTTAACTACGTAGATGTTTGTTTTGTATCGTGCTTTTTGTGGAATTCTTAACGGTTTACCCAGTAAGGGGTGACCCGATTTAAGTACAATAAATTGTTCATTTTGATACAATGGCCTTCAACCCCGAAACCCCATGGTAAGTTTAGAGAGCGCCCGATATTTTCAACCGTTTTTGAAGTGATAAATAAACATGTGATTTTGTAAATCCCATGGAGTACGGGTGTTTTCTAAAGACCATACCTCGAAACAACAGCCTCAACCTCTAAACATCAGACCCTGAAGTCAATTCACTTCCGGGTCTGTTGTTTCGAGGCTGATGTTTCGAAACACCCTGGGGATTTCCTCGAAACATCATACCCGTCGAAACAACAACCTCAGACCTCGAAACGTCAGACACACGGACGTAATTTCACTTCCGGGTCTTAGGTCTGGTGTGTTTCGAGGTCTAATGTTTCGAAACACCCCCCGGGGGTGGATGTCTCGACGAAACCCACATTTCTAAAACAACAGACCTCATACCTCGCAACAAGTCAGACCCGAAGTAATTTCACTTCCGGATCTGAGGTCTATTGTTTCGAGGTCTGGTGTTTCGAAGACACCCGGGGTATGTGTCGAAACAGCAGACCTCGAACAATAGACCTCAGACCCGAAGTGATTTTTCTCCGAAGTCAACATTCACCTGGGATCTGAATTTTTGAAAGTGTGTGCCCGAAAATTGAGTTCAAGTCAAGTGAAAAGTGATGTATCTGATCGATTATAAGTAATTCTTATTACGAATTTGTTTAGGGACGCACCATTTGACTTAAGTTCAGGGGGGGTTGGAAGTTTTTCAAAAAACAAAATTCACCCACCATATGAGCAAAAAAAAACTTTCTCCCGCACCTATATAAAAACAGACAATCCTCAAGATAGGCAAGAAAAAATCCAGCCCTGACTTGAAAAAAAAAAACCTGCCTCCAAAAGCCAACGAAAAAAACACTTTCCCTCACCCAAACTGCACCCCCCCCCCCTTGAAGTCTTAATGTGCGTCCCCTTATTGAACCGCGATGTGTCCTCAAGTTAATCACTTAAAGGTGCATTTCGTTGAGTCCAGACCTTCTCTTTTATTCATTGATTGATCCCAAAATATAATTTGATTTCTGATGATTGCAATTTTTTTATTAACAGATACGGCCAAATTTGCACGTAAGATTAGTACACATGGGATTACTAAGGTTAGCGGTTCAGATGATATAAAAATCTCAACTACTTTTTAGGTAAGTGGGGGGGGACGAGGTTGTAGATCACAGAATGCCCCTTGAAGTCCCAAGTATTAGCCCGATATACCATTAGGAAACCTTCCGTCGTAATCTTAAATCTTATACTTGCAGGCCTAAAATTTCATTGCGAGGTGTGCATCCAGCGTGTAAGCGTATAATCTTGCCGGTACCATGTCGGAAATAGCAGACGTTCCCGGGCAAAACGTGGTCGCCGAAGTTGTAATCCATTACTGATTTTAATAATGATAATGGGCGATTATTAAAGCGATTTTAAGACCAAATGCAGCAAATCACGAACCAATAAAGAACATGATTCTGATCCGGTTGAAAACAGCCAATTTTATTAATCACGGAATTTGGTTCTGAGGTAGTATGTGTTTCGAGGTCTGATGTTCGAACAACCCGGGGGGATGTCTCGAAACACCAGATCTCGAAACACCAGACTCAGACCCGGAAGTGAATTCACTTCCCGGGGTCGGTGTTTCGATGGTCTGAGGTCGTTTTTTTCGAGGTCTGATGTTCGAGACCATCCCCCAGGTGTTTCGAAACCACCAGACCTCGAAACACCAGACGCGGAAGTGAATCCAGACTTGTCAGTGTGGGTACGGATTCGGGGTACGGGTATGGGTACCGGTCCGAGACCATGGGTAGGGGTACGGGTACGGGTTCCGAGGACCGTGGGTACGGGCACGGGTCCCCTACCACGGGTACGAGTATGGTGTACGGGTTCAACTTGTGACAAGTTCATGGGTACGGGTACGGGGCCAATCCCAGGGGTACGGGTATGGGTACGGGTGCCAGCTTACGACAAACCCATGGGTACGGGTACGGGTACAGTGCCATGGGTATGGGTACGAGTCTTTGGGTACGGGTACAGACCTTTGAGTATTATACCTGGTACATATAAGTGCAAGAGTTCCAAAACTTAAAGACCCCTATCATTGATCCACCTGAAAGAGTCAATATTGATTTGAAATTTGCAGGAATAGCTATAAGAATGAAGGGTAAGTCTGTGGAATCCTTATAAGTATTTTAGCAACTGAAAAAAAGTGGCAGAAAAGGAAGAAATCAGTACTTTTCAAAGATATGTCACTATCCAATTAGTTGTTGCAGTACATGTAATTGTCCCCTATGGGTAAAGGTCATTTCAGCTTGGGAGAGGTTAATGGCTCGAACAGTGAAAATTAATTGTGAAAGCACTAAGGCATACGGGGTTCATAGTACTGCATAGTGCATACATATAATACCATTGTGATCTGTATAATTAGTGACAAAAGTAGATATACTGAAAATAGTTTGGGATTTTATAAATTAAAGGTGCAGCAAGAGATACATATCGTGCTGGGCGGGAAAAACTTCATATTTCTTGACCAAAACAGTTTAAAGTAAAACCTCACATGTAGTAAAAACGGTCACATGACAAAACATCATATGTCTTTTCGAGAAGAACACCAAAAAACTGAATAAGTGTGCTGTAAATCCATGCACTAGAAAGGTTTTCTTTCTAAATATGATTTTATATTATTACTCCAATCTGAAATAAAGTGTAATATGATTTACTATCATATTTTGTTATGAATTCAAGCTAGAACCCGATGTGACAATAATGCACATAGGAGTTTTTTAGCCCTGGGGACCACTTTTTTACAGATGAGGTTTTGGCATTGATCTCTAGAGTACATATGAGGTTTTAGCACTGGGGACCACTGTTTAACATCTGATGTTTTGCATTTGACCTCAGAGTGTTACATAATGAGGTTTTTTTCCCGCCAGCGAAGGAATTTTGATTTTTGTGTATTTGGATACAGAAATGTAGTATCAAAGGTGAAAAGTGAAAACAAAAGGTAAATTAGAGGTTACTTATATTATTTTAATATATAAAACATTTCTATTAGCTTCAAAGCACAAAATTTGAAATTTCATTTTTTTGTACCAAGACCTAAATTCTTGGCAAGTCCTTCCAGATGGGGAGCTTAACATTCAGTGCAAAAAATATATTTTTAGGGACACCCATGTGAAAATCCCTTGTTGCACACTTAACTTCATCAAAGTAAAACAAATTTAAACTCCATTAATATCCATTAAAACAAAGAATACCGGGCCAGTTAGTTTTTGTTTTTTAAATTTTACATAGGGTACAGGTAAGAGTATTGCAACAACAACATGGAAACTGGAATGGTTACAAGACCATGGGTCTTGGACGGATACAGGTCTGAGACCATGGGTATCGGTACGGGTCCGAACCCGTGGGTATGGGTACGGGTCCAAGACCATGGGTATGGGTACGGGTATGGGTCCGAGACAATGCCTTCTGGTCCGGGTCCGGGTCCAAGACCATGGGTACGGGTACGAGTAACGGGTCCGAGACCATGGGTACGGGTATGGGTCCGAGACCATGGGTACGGGTATGGGTACGGGTATGGGTCCGAGACCATGGGTATGGGTACGGGTACGGGTACGCAATTTGTACCCGGGTATATGGGTACGGGTACGGGTATATGGGTACGGGTACTACAAGTCTGGTGAATTCACTTCCGGGTCTGGTGTTTTTCAAGGTCTGATGTCTGTTGTTTCGAGGTCTGGTGTTTCAAACACCCCTAGAGTACGTGTAAATAATTGTCGACCAAAATGGAGCATGTTTTGCACATCCTTTAGCCCAAAGATTTGACAGGGTAATAAGAAAAATAGTAGCTTTCTTCGGATACCAAAATTTTCACCACTTCCGTTAAAATCTGGGCTGCTGGGAATGAGGCGCATTATCGGGCCAGGGACCTTTAAAGTCCCAGGAATGGATGATAAACCGACTACAAATCTTTACGGTACCTTCTATTCCAATAAACAGGGGCAGAAAAAAAATACCTGCCAGTGACATCATTAGTAAGAAACTATTGATTTTCAGTCAGTGTCATAATATATTCACACCAGTCAACTGGAACTTTTCTATTCTCTCTGAAAAATCAATAGTTTCACCAATATGTCCATCACCAACCCAAATAGTTGAATTCTTTCTAGCCCCTCCTTAACTTGACCAACCACAGCACTTCTATTATCATTTCCTGGGACCTTTAAAGAACACTGGCACATTTGAAAATGAGTGCCCCTCAATATTTTTTCAAAATCGATATTTTTTGCATGGTTGTAAGGCTTTTATTACAAAAGCCCTCACCCGAAATGACTAAGACCAAATCAGCTTCCTTATGGACAGAACGATTTGTAAATTAACGTCGCCGGCGACGTTAATTCCGCAGACACGAAAATGGCGTTTAAGCCAAGACACGCACGCCTTACGCATGTTTCCCACGCTAGAACACTGTTTGATCGGTCTATAACCTTTGTGGTTTTTAATATCAGTGAGTACGAGTCAAAAATATCATGGAATATTTATCACCAGTTGGATTAAAGTTACGGAAAAACTTAATACCCAGGGGCAGGCGTGCTATAAACTTTATGGCATGTTCAAATAAGTTCAGATGGATCAAATAAACACCCCAGGGTGGACCGTTAATAAATTATGCTGCACTGGACCTACAAGAGGGGGGGGGGGGGCTTTTTTTAAGTTTTTTATTTTTTTCATTCTATAAATTTGCTCAAAAAGTATATTCGTGTTGGGCTCAAATGTAAGGAAATTAAATTTTAAACATGAATGTGATGTTCATTTTCCCCCTGTTATCATCTGTGGGAAAGTTATACTTAATTAAATGTATTGTGTTTAAATCTTCAAGCTATATCATGCCCACTGAGACTGTGGAGTAGTTGGAGGGCTCTGCAGATATGTTCATCTAGCATGGCAGATATTTTATGTATTAGGCAAATCGCAGTCCCATTGAGTCGTCATCCAAAGCTCCTCCAAACCCCTGTGTGAAGATTAGCTTCTAAGAGAGTTTGGCCCGAAATTATCTCCAGGACAAGATGCTCCAGGACCATGTCCTGGACAAGCTGGTCCTGAGCATATGTGCAGTCCTGGAGCATAAATTAATCTGGAAAAATATTCTAAGTCAAATATGCTCCAGGAAGCATATTTGAATAGGGCAAATGGTCCGGAGCATATGACAAAATATGCTCTGGAGCAGGGTGGAGTTGACTTAGAATATCGGGCCAAAATCTTTAGAAGCGTGAGATTTTCATCTCAGAAACTCATTCTTCAAGTTAGTCGTTGTAGTACTAGATTACACAATAATAGTACATCAGTTGTCATTGACCATAAATAACTACTGGCTTTGGTAGCATAAAGTGTATGAAGCAAAGCCTAGTATCCACTTCAAGTGTGGGAATGGAGCTCTATCAACTGGTATGTCAATTCCCACGGTTCAAATCCGGAAGTCATCAGGGATACTTTTGGGACAATCATGAAGTTTCTCTGAATTTTATTTTGTATCTTTAAATTGAAAAAAGACAATTATTTGAATATTGTTTGCATCCAATATCCGCCCATACTGAGCCTGATCGTTTAGGGTTGCATCAAGTGAAAAATATATTTTCAGATTTTGTGTTGAAACCGCTTAAGGATGTCAAAATATCCCAAGTACTTGGACCATGGTTTAAAAGTTACACCGTGTGAAAACCCTTGGATCAGGCCAATTGTAATTGGGGTGTTAAAAACCAAATCACGACAGGACATTTGACACTCTAATAAAATTTGTTCCTAGTTTATTACTCTTCAAACTTTCTGAAGTTTGTCCTGATAATACAGCTTGAACATACCTAAGAAAAAAAAATATCTGAAAATATTTCTACAGAATAGTTACGTCACATGGCTGTTAGCATTTTACATGCAAAAGGTTCGTAGGTGATGCACAAAAAGGTTGTTTCTTCATTAGCAGGGGCAAAGAAAAAAAAACACGTGATTACGAGCACTGAAGTCCTACTCTTAAATTTATTTAAAAAAAAAAAAAAAAAAAAAATTTCCTTCACAAAAGTGAAAACTTTTCATCACGGGACGACATTTATTCTTAATTTTGCATTAATTACCATTAAATTTTAAATGGTATTGTGAGAGTTTTTTCAATGGTGGTTGGGTACCTGTACATTAATAACAGATTTGGATAAGTAATGAGTTTGCACATTTTTGGCTTGCAAATTTAATCGTTTAACTTTCTTAAATGATCCAAAAAAGATCACCAAAAGCACTATTCGCCGGGAAAGGAATGAAGGAAGCCTCATAGTTTTCATTGATAACGAATGATTTGATACGTTCCACATTATAAAGCAATTCATACTCAAAATTTGCCCTTGTGTTTTCAAAAAAAATTCCACTTTCCATAAATTCCCCCAAAAGCCCTTTTATGCACAAAATTGCAAAATTATTAACAACAGGCTTCTATATGTACAATGGGAATTTGAAATTTCCCCCTATGACCCCCAAGAACCACGATGCACTTTGCCAAGATGTGCGCTATAGTATGATAACATACTGAATGGCATTCTGTTCTTGGGGGGGGGGGGAAGCTAATTTTTGCCATTTTTGTTTCGGGGGGGGAGGCTGGAGCACTAAATGGAATTGGAACAAAACAAAAACTATTACATACATATCACACCATATCACTGAGGTAAGGAATGCTAATCTTGCAAGGGCTCTGGTCAGTAGCCTAACCCTTGGTGTCACAGTTAACAACCGCTGACCAGGCATGTTCTGGGTATCAGAAATCAGGTAGCGGTTCATATAGAAGTCCCATAGATGCCACAATTGAGATTAAAAATTGATTCCGTCATGACGCTGAATGGACGTTGTGGAGTAGCGCTTGGCGGAATGAATGGCGAAATACCTATTTGCATCCATGGGACTTCTATATGAAAACGTTTCCTACAGAAATGATACCAAAATACAAGGGGAGGGGTCTTGGATCAAATACAATAAAAACTATTGAAATGCGCCAGGTAATTGCGATTTATTGGCTCATTAGCTTTAACTGCGAATGAATATAAATAGCGCGTGTCATGGGCAATGCTTTGTCATTAAGCTGGGGGCCATTGTGTGGTATCCTGAGTATGCTTGGTGTAAAGACAGTATATAATCCAAAATCTTAGCATTCATTGCGCTATATCAGCAAAAGCTAATAGGGATCTGAGGTTTTATTTTATAAGGGCGCCTAATGTAGCCTCTTGTAGATTATGAAGGACAAAAGATCTCTCAAGGCATCACTTAGGGGCGGTTTCAAAACTGAACAACGGTTACTCGCCGGTTACGCCCGGATCGTTTGCGGTTGTAACCGGTTTCATTGTTCTTAAACAATGAAAACACCAATTCAACTGCAGCTGAACCGCAGGTCAACGGCGGTTTTGAGTTGAAGTCGCCCCTTTACAAGATCCAAACAAAGGGGAGCTAGCAACATTTTCTGTTTTCTTCATTTAAGTCATAAATGGGTCTATGAAATGGAGGCATGCTCAAGCTGGTTTTCCAGAAGAGCATGCCCCTTGAAGTTTTTCAGTGCTCATTTTTTTCTTGATACAAGTGCATTGTTGGGATAAACGCACCTTGCGTACTACAAAATAAATTGTCCGATAGTATGCATGGCATACAAATAACTGATATTGATGATATTACTCTTCTAAAGTTTTAGATGCTTATTACATCAATTTATCAATTCGAATGTCAAAAGTAAGCCAAGGTCCGGCCCCGTTCCGTGATTGGGCCGTGATGATTTTTTTTACATCTCACAGTGTAACTTGTCAATAAATAATTAATTTTGGATGGTACGCTAGCTAGCCAATCAACAAGCTGTTAGAAAAGACACGCCCCGTTGAAAGCATGACTTCTATTTCAGCATGATATAAAGCCTATTTGGATACCAAATTTATGGAAAAGTGTTGACTTTCTATTGAAACAATTTGACTGTTCTGCATGTTACATAGTTGTACTACATACTAGTAACTATTCACATATGCCGACCTTCTCCTGGTTAGGCCGAATTCTTAGGACAAAATATTCACTTCCGGTTTGTGAATAAATGCAGCGTTTGATTTTACCAACCCTGGTGTTCCAGTAAACAAGCATATTGTTAGTGAAAAGCTTTGAATGGGATATGTTTAAACAGCGTGACACAGTTTTGATTTGTAGACCGGTGATTCATAAGGTCAAGAAGGTGAATGGACCTATGCTGTTGTATTATGTGTCATGCTTTTTAAGAACAGAAATAACATTAAATTTGATAAGCTTATAATATTTCTGCTTGTGAAAAAAATGCTATAGGCCTTCAATAAATATTAATACTAAGTATACAACTTCCAAGTAATTTGATGAGGTTTTATTTTCATTGAGAACAGCAGTAGTGTACGAGGTGTGCTTACACAGAGGAATTATTTATTGATAGCAAACTGACAAGTTACACTGTGATCTTCTCAAACTTGAACTGCTTGAAAATCTATATCCCACAACGTCCCTTAACTGCATTTAAATGAAATTGAAAGAAATCACGGGAGGACCCCTGCCTGGATTAGTTGGGGAAAAGTGCCCCTAGATCTAACACGACAAATAAAACACTACCTCATTTGCGGTTATCGTCAGATTTTCCTCTATAATAGGGATGTCGTGATTAGATCTGACACAGAAGCCAAACTAAGTTGACTAAATTTTGTGGTTGAAAGTATTAGCTAATGGCAAAGTGGTTTAGACAGAATGATGATTTGATCGAATACCAAAGTTAAAAATCCAAGTGTTATCTCGTCAGTCCGTGAGATTGAACATTTATGGTATTTTTTAGTAGGAACCATGGTAACACAAATTTTAGAAGGTTCAAATACTTGGTACCCAGTAAAAAAAAAAAATTTCTGCCTTTTCCGAAAATATTCACCCTGTTTTCACTGGTTACAAAGGAAAAAAGGGTGATTCACCTCTTTTTCACGGGCCGGCGTGCCGTGATACTCGGAGGTGAAATATTAAATATGGATTTGACTACATAACGGGTTGAATCACCCGTGTGAAACATGTGGAATGGTAATTAAAATCGCCAAAGGTCCCGGGATGAATGTGAAAAAAACTTTCACCCGTGAATTAACCGTTCAAAAAAAATCAACCGACAGGGAATGATTCAGACTAACTGTCACCAAAATCCACATTGGAAGAATAGGTGAAATGAAACACGGGGTGAAACACGGGGTGACAGTGGTGTCAATCAAAGTTATTAAGTAAAGACACTGCTTGCACGCTAACACAGTTTCAAAATAGGCTTAAATAGTTTGCTGCCCTCTCCTGGTACATCGTATGAACGTAATATGTTGTTGAATGGTATACCAGACAGACCATTAATGAAATTATCCATTAGGCATTCAGAGAAATATTTTAGACCGTCGGAACTTCATTTAGGCCTACTGTCCGTTTTGCTTACCATGGTGTAAGGCACAAACATAAGTGATATTTGGCAAGTTAATTTAGGAATTTTATGGAAGTAGGAAAATGCACGGAAATAATATACTTTTCAAATAAGTCCACTTAAGTATAGATATTTGCGTTGGATGGACGTAATAAGCTATGCTTAATACTGACAGACTGAGGATGGATGACCGTGGTACGGCTTCTCGTACTACATATTGAGAGTAACTATACGATTTTTGGACTGAACCTCATTTTTCCAAAATTCTGTCAAGTTAATCTCGGTTTCGACTTGATCAATCTTATCCATGTCTGAACATATTAGTGACATCTGCCGTTCCGCTTATTTATCTTTAAGACAGATTGGGTGCATTAGACCTTTACCTAGCTGAACAGCAACCCTCGATTCTGGTAAATTCGATCATCATCTCACGTCCTTGATTTTTGTAATTCCATTTTGTCTGGTATCACCTCTGATCCCTAAACGTTACAACGCATCCAAAGTGTGCTGCTCGCCTAATTCTCAAGAACCGAAACATTACGCATATTACACCTTTGGCTTATTGAGGCTTCAACTGGCTACCCGTGATTTCGCATAAATTCAACTGGCCGGTTTTCCCTTCAAGCATTTCGAAGGTACCGTTGCCGTTATAAACTTTTGTCATACTGTGCTTGCCACTTACCAATCCGCATCACGTTTCACTCCGTTCATCGCTGCAAAAGTTATTGAAACTTCCACGGTCAACCTTAAATCAGCTGGTGACGCTGCCATTTCATTTCGCTTCGTCAGCTGTTTGGAATTCATTCCAAACAGCATATCGCAGTTAAATCCCAAGCCCAGACTTCAACTTCAGCCTAAAACTCACCTTTTTCATCAAGCGTTTCATGGCTCATAGCGGTTTTGTTTGATTTGTACGGTTATTGTTATGGCGCTCTTGAGTTCTCTTGAAGATTTGCGCCTATATAAGAACTATTTATTATTATTATCTACTTATTATTTGTTGCATAATAAAGTGATGTGGAGTGTAACAAGTCTTTATGGTCAAAAAGAAAATAATTATTGTTACCATTCCATGATTTCAAGTTTTCAACATTATCTTAGGGTTTTCAACATGCAATTATTTTCACTTTAGAAAAATATGTTGCTCTACATGACGGTATGTTCAAGGAAGGAGAGATCACCATCGGCTACGAGAGAAATGGTGTAACTATACTAATACTAACCAATATAACCTGCCGTATAATAATTAAACGTATAAATAAGTGAAAGAAATGGAACCGCCGGGTGGACGTTTCACATTTAATCACAGATAACTTCGCTGGCTAGAGGGATTCAATCCACTGCCCTTCGCTCACATGTGCGATGCTCTCCACTGAGCTATTACAGCAACTAATGGTTGGGAAATGAGGTCTCAACCTATGCAGTGTTCGGTGTTTAATGCCGTCCGTCATTCAGGATGATCTCCGTAATACACT
>JAMKCH010028089.1:0-34775 GCA_023653785.1 Ophioderma brevispina | reverse complement strand
TTTAAACACTTTCCCAAAGGACTTTTTTCCATCAAATTTTGGTCTCATATGGAGAAAATAATGCATTTACCGTGCTGCAAGCTGCATGCATCTTTCCACCAAAATATGTGCAACTGATAAGTAGGCAATTACATAAACTTTGGTGCAAAAATAATTTAGCGTTTAAAACGTGGCGCGCCAAAAACAAAAGTTGGGGTCCACATGGACCCCCTCCCATTCACTTAAGTGTTAATTTCGTGATAATATTGGTATTAAAAAACATTGGACAATCAAAAAAGCCTTAGTGAAGCCTTTGAGATAAAAAGAAATAATACTTACAATATTAAATATATTTACATATATAATACCTCTCATTTAACACAACTCGCCCTAAATCTCGCCTCACATAATTTCAAGCAAAAACACAAAATCACAACTCGCCCGCACAACTCGATCTGCAACTCACTCCACAACTCGCTCCACAATTCACAAATATTAGTTACAAGCACACGCAACACAATACTCCCACTCGCCTCACACCTACTCGCGCTACACAACTCGCTCTTCAACTTAGTTACATTAACAACAGTAATCACGACCCGCTCTACAACTCGCTCTACAACTCGCCTCCACAACTCGCAACTCGCTCTTCACAACTCCACTCTTCAACTCGCCAAGTACAACTCGCCCATGCACACCTCCGTCCATATTAGCCCTCCCCCCAAAAAACTATCTCTATATTATATTTTGACCTTTGCTTGTGATGTAGTGGAGATGCATGCTTAACACTCACTGGGGTACTTCTGTAACATGTTGTCATTTTGGCATCTGAGTTGCGAACATACCCCTCATTATTATGAAAATCAAATCTGAACGGTTTCCCTGGATTACATCAATGCAAGGAGACTCTGTCAACCGCAACGAATATATTGATTCGGCATCTGTGGTTTGATTTCCCAAAAACTTCAACATAAAATAGGTATTACCCACTACTACTACTGCCTTATTTAATATTCCAATCCATCCCACCGATATGCCTGTTGAATTTTGTATGGTGACAGTAAGTATCAAACAATTTTGCTTGCCAATGTACGCATTAATTATACAGGGTTTTAGTCCAAAAGAATGCCCTTCTTTATCGTCCAACGCATTGCGCATATAATGTTGACTGCAGACGAGTTTTTCTCCAACCCAAAGATGACCTTTTTGTAGAAAATGGCATGAATGTCAGTACAATAAGCAATGAAAACTAAGGCTTTTGATTTCATGATTGCAGAAGAGAGTAACAACAGAATAGCGGCCCGGTGTGTGAACCAGAACACACTTGGCTAAATGCTGGGTTTGTTGGCCTTTAGGTTAAGGGCAAAATATATAAAACCGACAGTCTGTGATACTTGACAAAGATTCACGTAGATACTGACCGAAAAGTCCCGATTTGTACGTGTTGAACTAGCAAACACTTGATGGTTCCAGTGCAGATGCGTTTCTTTTTCAAGACAACGAAACGGGCTGTTAAAGAATAAAAAATATACTATGGGCATGATGCAGAACATATTAAATATGGTTAAAGGTGGATGGGCAGTAGCCCTCGCTAAAGACTTCTTTGTATTCTTTTTTCGAGGGAGTGGGGACGGAGGCAAGGTGAAATTTTGATGTATAAGTGAAATTTGTTGGGGGATAACAAAATTCGAGCTTTTAACCAATCTGATGTTTTCAAAATTTAGTGATTTTTGGCCCAAATCGTTGATTTTTGACGCAAAATTTTTCTCTTTCTGGTCTGGAGGCCAAACTTCGAGATAAAGAAAGAATGGGGGCAATTGCGCCCCCTTGCGCCGCCACTGAGTATAGGCCGCCCATATTTTTGCATAATATCATTGTGCACTTAACAACTAAACTCAAATCAATATCTTTATTACAAAAAACTTCGAAATCTCTGAGTCTGCTGACACAAGTCATGATTTTAATGTTCGTTTCATCACCCATACGTTTTGAAGATGGATTTATGAAAATGAAAGGTGTCATCAACATCGATGATATCCTTATGGCATGTTGCCACAAAATGGAGAACAAGTCCATGTTTTTTAGATTCGAGATTCAATTACACCTTAAAGCACATTAGTCGATGAGCCGAGGCATATTTTGGGTATCATGAAATGGGGCACAAGCGGGACACTTATTATCCGAGCATCAACCTTACCAGTATGGCCTACACAAAAATGCAGGATAGCATTCTGGAATGGTAGCTACTGCCAGATAGGGGGTAACCAAGGTTTATCCGGGGGGGGGGAGATTTTAAATTTCTTCAATCATGTTGAAAAGATAACTCATTATTTTGTCTGATCAGTAAGGATTTCCAAAAAGGTACTAGTTTGTACTAACTGCAACAATAAGTTATAGGCTAAAAAAATAGCACAAAACCCAATAAAAGGGCCATTGCAGTTGTACAGGGGTCAATTTCAAAAGGTGCTTGATTTGGATTAAAATATGGTGCATATTTATTGGTGGAGTTCGTATGATTAAAATAAGGAATAGTTTTGTCTAACATGCTTAGTTGCCGATGTAGGGGGTCTGTCTATTGTATTCAATGGGGCGTGACCTTGTTCCCCCCCTCCTACTTTGGTAACTAAGTATTTGAGACACTCAAGAATATTTCTTATTTGAATCCTATGACACCCCACCCAAGGAAAAACCTTTGCCACACCCATTTGCATCCAAAATCGGTTGGTGCGTTGCAACTTTCAAAATTTGACCCTCTGTACATCTAAAATTTAAAGTTTTGAACCTGTTTGTGCAGTTTTTAACCTTTACCCCAAAACCTTTGGTGTAGATAGACAAAACTTATACCCTTTTTGGAATCCTATTGATTGGACAAAGATGTGCATAATTTTCAAACATGGAACTTGATCATTTTAAATTTTGACCCTGTAGAATCCTTAATTGTCCCCTACCTGGTTATGCTACCATTCCAGAAATGCTTCATGAATTTTGTTGTAGAGGATACTGAGGCTGAATAATAAGTATCGTTGTGGTCCCATTTCGGCTACCAAAGGTTTTGGTCAAATCAATATTGATGCAATCAACATTACTTGCCCAAATTTCTGAAGAAACAATTCTACTGGGTCAATGGACTGCATTACATACTTATTACTCTGAACTGATAAAATGAGAAAAATAATTTATTGGTGATAAAATAGGTTTCAAGAAGATATAAAACTATGATAAGTCAGCGGACAAACTCCACATGACATAAATGAGAAATGCGTAATTGGGACTGCACCTTGCTTGTTACTGTTATTGTAATCGTGTTGTTACATGTTAATTGTTATTGAGAATGTACATTCTCAACTTTATGAAAGTAACACCTATGTTTTCAACACAAAAATTCACTAACACTAATCAGTATATTCATTCTGGCCTTAAATTTTTGGGGTTAAATACTCTTTGTGCGCCGTCACAAAATATGATGAATGATTTAAAGCTCTAAACCAATGCTGTCTTATTTGGACAATACGAAGAGTTTTTGTTGATCATACATTCCTATTCGAGTTTTTAATTGTGTTAAAATGGCATGTTTTTTAGGTTATTACCAATGAAAACTTTCATTAATGTTAATCTTCGTTGCAAGTAGCGGTCTTTAAAAAAAGGCACAGGTGGTTGGGAATTAGAGATTCATATTGGTGGTTCTGGGCGCAAAACGTACAGTGCCGTATTTGCAGTTAAAGGGATTACAGCGATTTGCTAAACCGAAACCTTCGAAATATCATAATGCATATTTTTGTATTTTTTTTGTGTACTGGCCTGTATATGCAAACATAAACCTGCAAGTGGTTGGCTGAGATCTGTGTATTAAAACAAGGCAGGTACTTTTTATCTGTTCTTTAATTTCTATAGTGCGTATCAAATTCCCGACTGAGAGCAAAAAAGCCTTTCTCGTGAATATCCAGATTTTAAGGTGCTATTAATGCACCACGATCAATACAGTTTGACCTCACACAAATATTGATCTTTGTTTTATTCTGGTGGCTAGTTTAACCACAATCATGCTGTTATGTATATTTTTGAGACGTCATCGCTGTATGTTCTATTTGCGGGAGACGGTATAACAAAATTTCCTCAAATACTTAACATACCTGCAAGTGGTTGGCTTGAGATCTGTGTATTAAGACACGGCATTCTTTTTATCTTGATTCTTAATTTCTATACGGGCGTATCAAAATTCCTACTTGAGATCAAAAAGCCTTTCTCGGTTGAATACCAGATTTTAAGCGTGATATTATGCACCACGATCAATACAGTTTGACTCAAGCACAAAAATTATTGATCTTTTTATTCTGTACTCATCATGTAAACCACAATCAGCTGTTTATTGTAGATTTTGAGACGTGATCGCTTGTATGTCTTTTGCGGGAGACGGTATACAAATTTCCCTCAAATACTTAAAACATAACCTGCAGTGTTATGGCTTGGATCTGTGTATTAAAGACAAGGCCGTACTTTTTATCTGATTCTTTAATTTCTATACGGCGTATCAAAATTCCGACTGAGATTAAAAAAAAAAACAAAAAAGCCTTCTCGGTGTAATATCCCAGAATTTAAGCGTGTATTATGCACCAGCGATCATACAGTTTAACCCTCAGCACAAAATTTTGATCTTTGTTTTATTCTGTGCTAGTGTACCACAATCAGCTGTTTATTGTATATTCTGAGACGCATCGCTGTAGTGTCCTATTTGGGAGACGTATAACAAAATTTCCTCAAATACTTCATTTTTTCACTATTTGGTGTTTGTTCTATATCAAGCATAGATATGGAATTGTTCACACACTTATTACTGATTTATAAGTTAAACCAATGCATTCCAAATTTTTCGATTCTCCGCAATATCGCGGCTAATCCCTTTAATAGCGCCTGAATTTGGTTAAATGAGTCCTGTCGATTTCTGGGGTCAATATCTTTAATAATATTAACTTTTTATACCTTTATGAACTTTTTAGGATATTAGCTAACAGTCCCATCTTACCTTACAACACAGAATTACACTCATTGGGGGAAAAGTCGACAGTAGCACCTTCACCGGGGTGAGTAGTAGATCGTCGACGTCATTGTGCTACCATGGTCTAAATTCAATGTGTATGTAGAAAAAAAAAAAAAAAAAAAAAAAAAAAAAAAAAAAAAAAAAAAAAAACTGGTCATTTGCCATCATATCGAACTGAAACAGCAAGGAATTCGGATATACTTCTTTTGGTGCAAAACTGGATTTTCGCCTATTTTACATCATGTGCGCTGTCTCTCCGTGGAAAATGACAATTTTGGGCAGATTCGCGGACTTTAGGACGAAAAATGTGACGCCATACTAGGTATTTTGGTACTATATGGGGGTACCAATGGAAAGATGAGGACCACGCCATAAGCACTGTTATTTATGGTGAATTCCCGTGTTACAAAAAAGATTGGTAGACAGGTTTAACTCTGTAAGACTCGTTTCACTGATATTCTCACCAGCACCGACCCTGTAATCTATGGTGCATGGTGATACTTTCGCCACATAACCGAGAGGGCATGGTTGAACTGGAAACCGTCCTGGTTTGTCTTCAATAAAATTCAATGCACACGGTTCGATTCTTTATCCTTTTAAAAGAGAAAACACTTCAAATATTACGCACAATCTTGTTCATTCTCTGTCAAGGGAAACGCTGGGAGTTGTGAGCTTCATACCATCATGTTTTTTATCTCAAAAGATGAAAATCTTCACAACCTGTTACAAGAAGGAACCCATACATTATATAACTAACATAAATAATATAAATAAATAATAAATAAATAAATTAAATAAATAAATACTAAATTCAAATTATGATAGTTCATAGACCCTCATAGGTAATTAACACTTAAGTGACGAAGATGTTTCCATCCCGTTAGTGTCCCATGCCCACCCTAAGAAAACCACTTCCGCGGATTTTTTTCATAATGGTACCACCGGAAGGGTCTAGTGCAATTATCTAAATCAACATAAAAATTAATTTTATCATCATTATCATTATTTCAATATACAGAAATGGGCAAAACTACCAAATGGCTAATAGGAGCCTTCAATTTATAACTTTTCGAAACTAATTTGATGTGAGACTAATCTAGAAGACCTAAGATTACCTACATTTCACAACAAAACTTGTAATTTTATGATGTTGCAAAATACCTGTCCATTTTACAGAGATTTTATAGCCAAAGGTTTTGCAAGATCCGTAAAGACTTGTTTTTGCTGTCACTGCATAATAGTTCAAGTTAAATTAATATTTTTTGTTTATTTGCCTGTATGTGGGCCACAGATAATAAAAAAACAAATGGTTAGAGTATTTTAGCCGACTTCCGTTAGTACCCAAGGTGCCCACAGGACCCTCACTAAATTTAACGCCATTAAGGATTAGCACGATTTGCTATCCAAAACACGTGAAGGGTCATAGTGCAATTATACTAAATCCCAATACAAATTGACTTTATCATCATCATTAATCATTATTTTCAAAATAACAGAAATGGGCAAAACTACCAAAATTCCTAATATGAGCCTTCATTTATACCTTTTCGAAACTAATTGATGTGATAATCTAATCTATAAGACCTAAGATTACATACATTTCCAAAAAAAACTTGTAATTTTATGAATGTTGCAAAATACCTGTCATTTGTTACAGGATGTATAGCAAGGTTTGGCAAGATCCGTAAAGACTTGTTTTTGCTGTCACTACTCTAAACTTTTTTTGCATATAGTTCAATGTTAAATTAATATTTTTTTTATTTTGCCTGTATTCTGCACATATAATAAAAAAAAAACAAATGTTTAGAGTATTTTTACCGCTTTCCTAGTAACCCCACCCAGGTGCCCACAGGACCCTCACTAAATTACGCATTAAAGGATTAGCAGCGATTGCTAATCCAAAACACGTGAAGGGTCATAGTGCCAATAACTAAATCAAAATAAAACTTGAATTTTATCATCATTCTCATTATTTTCAAAATATACAGAAAGGGCAAAACTACCAAAATTCTAATATGAGGCCTATCAATTTATAACTTTTCGAAACTAATTTGATGTTGATATCTAATCTAGAGACCTAAGATTACATACAGGTCAAAACAAAACTTGTAATTTTATGAATTTGCAAAAATACCTGTCATTTTTACAGATATGTATAGCAAAGGTTTTGCAAGATCCGTAAAGACTTGTTTTTGCTGTCACCAAATGCATAATAGTTTCCATGTTAAATTATATTTTGGTTTATTTTGCCTGTATATGTGCACATCTAATAACATGGTTAGAGTAGTTTAGCCGACTTCCGTTGTACCAAGTGCCACAGGACCCCTCACTAAATTACGCATTAAAATGGATTAGCAAGGCGATTTGCTAATCGAAACATCGAAAAATCATCAAATGCATATTTTTTTATTTTTTGTTACTATTTATTATATGCGAACATACCTGCAAGTGGTTGATTTGAAATCCATGATAAAGCCAAGGCAGTATTTTTTATCCGATTCTGTAATTTCTATAAGTGCGTATCAAAATTCCGACTTTCGCTCAAAAAAACCTTTTACGGGGGATATCACATTCATTTAAAATACGTAAACCGTGATTTCTTGATAAATATCTGCAGAACAATTTTTGTCCGGTTTTCTCTTATAAACTTAATGCTACCAAAAGGCACCAGAAATTAACGAAAGGGCTTTTAACCTGAAGAGCTAAACAATTTGAGAAGGTTTAGTTTCAAATTACAACCAAAACAGTAACCAACATTCATCTCGATCATTTGCGGCGTGCTGTGTATGAAATGTGGGTATTAAGGTTTTCCAAGTCCAATGTCCACTATTTTCCAACCATCGTCCTCAAAGGCAGTTCAAATGTCCTATGTTTGATGTACGTTTTATTAGCATACCCCAAATGTCAACATAGGCAGTTCAAATGTCCATTAATGATAACTAAATATCCATATTGTGAAATATATGTTTACTAGCAACATACCAAATATCACCATAGGCGGTTCAACTGTCCAATAATGCTAACAAAATATCCAATTAGCTTCACTCAATTCCCATAAGTGAAATCAATTTTAATAGTGATTCAAGTATCAGAGTGTAAAAACTACTTGATTAAGTTCCTACTTGCATCCATCCAAACCAATTTTAATAAACGTCATAAATGTCCAGAACAGAGCGGATGTTGCCATAAAAGGTTTCATAACGATGATGAAACATGTTCCCTTTCAGGATTCAGCAACAACAATTACGCAAGTCATTGGGCTTATTAATTCGACGAAACGAACGAAATGGGCTCAGTGCGCCCATTGGATTACCCGCTTTATTCCGTGATCGTACATTTTACCCTGACGGAATAAGCTGTAATACCCATCGGTGCACAGGTCCTGTTTCGTTTCGTTTGTTTCGTCGATATAATAAGCCGTTGTATGGTGGCAAGTTCTGAAAAAGGTATTGAATAACCTTCTTTGTTATTTGTTTTCTTTTCTGTTTTTTATGGAACATTTAGCTGAATAACTGACATACTGTTTGGAAATTTCTAGTCACGCAGTATCTCTCCATACTCAATACAGATAGCATAAAGTATCATCAAAATGGCTGTACTGTATTTGCGAACGAAACGCCGATGGATTACACGCTTTATTCCGTTCTGCACGGTATTAATGCATGGAGGAATAAAGCGTGTAACCATAGGCGTATCGTTTCGTTTCGCAAAATAGAGTAAGCCTCCCAGTGGCGGCGCAGGTTCTGGCATGGCGCCCCCGCCCCCCACCCCCCCCCGCAATTTGCGTGTCTTGTCGGCCCAGTTCCCCCCCTCCCCGGCTAGAGACAATGACAATTTTTTGGCAACAATCAGCGGTTTTGGGGCCAAAAAATCAACACATTTGGGCCAAAATTGTTTAAAATCTCATTTTTTTTAACAATTGTGCCCCCTAGAAGTTGGCACACAAAATTTCACTTGCATCGTGTCTGCCACCCCCCCCCCTCGAAAATGAGTCTGGCGCCGCCACGAAGCCTGAAATAATCCAGTATCAATATAAATTTAAAACAATTTATATATATATATATATATATATATATATAATATATATAATGGCTCACTGCTCCATTTTCTTGACGTGATTAAATTGTACAATAAGAATGGCTCTCGTTTCATATGATAAAATGTCTGGAAGCATTTTTTGTAAAACTGACCATCAAAGATTTTCGAAGTATATTTTTGTGAGGTAATTAAAATAAGTCATCTATAACTAAAGACAGGCACCTAAGTTATTAAAAAGTTGTATTTTTCGATTTCATGCAGCAAACATTATGCACCGTATAACAGTGCCATATTATACCGTGTATAACAAAAATTCCGGACCTAAATTGATCGGCGCGGGGGGGGGGGGGGGGGGGTTTGGCTGAGACTTTAAAATTCAGGAAAAATCAGGGGTTAAGCAAAAATTGCGTACAAATTTGGATTTTTTACCTATATGAGTTCATTGTGTAACCGTTTCACTCCCCATATTGAAGTTTCGCCCCTCCTATGATTTTACCCTGGCTCCGCCCCTGCCGAAATTTTGTAACAAAGTTTTGAGCTTAAGCTTAGTTATTTCACACATTGAATTGGACAAGCATTACATAATGCAAAAGCACGATTTGGTGTGAAAATTAAGTGCGCCCCATCTGGAAATCTGATTCAGCCTTTTTCTGAGTCTATTGGTTCACTTATAGGTTTTGCATGTTTCACTGACATCATAAGAAGATCAAGAGAAAATACAGCCTTATAATTCCCAGCATGTTCAGTATGTTCAGTTCCGTTTCCCCCTTTTCCTGGTTTAAATGCGTCAAAAGACGCTGCTTGTTGGTATCTGATATCTCCAGTAAGGCTTGTTTGAAGTGTTTCACTGCCAATGTCATTTGAATTGCCTTAATAACATTTGAATATCCAAGTGAAAGGACATGCACTGATGAGCACAGATTTACAAACGATTTTCTTGTGTGACATTTGACTTCACTATTGACATTTGATTTACCTGTTGTGATTTTGATCTTTTCAAGTGGATATTTGTTCTGTCCTTTTCTATTGTTTTGACATCTGAATTCTCTATTGACATTTGAATTTCTAAAAATTACAATTGCTCTGATACCATGGATATTTGACCTGGAAAACCTATATTATTTTAAAGGAACATTTCGTGATCCACAGTTTCAGCACGTCTCCATGACTTATTCAAACAAAATTAGACCAGAGTTGCAGATGATAAAGAAATCTAAGTGTTTGTCCCTATATTACTCTCAGACTCAATCTATCCGTATATGGACAAAATTACAACAAAGTGGGCTATGGGGCAGCGTGATACGAACACTACGAACACGAGCAGTTTTGCCAAATAAAATGCAACGTCAGAATCAACTGAAATTTTGAAAATAATCTTTTCTTGAGAATATCTTGTGAACCATGTACAAAAATGAAGGTGCTTGGATCAAATGCACATTTAATATTTAAGAAGTTATGGGAGAAAAGATTTTCCTTAAAATATAATCTGCACTGTATTTTGTGATTGTCTTTAGACTTTAACAAGTTAAAAATTGTTTATACCCTAAAACGCGTTGGAGATTATTTGAATTAATAGTATATAAGTAAAAGATCTTGCAGATCCATTCATTTGTAGAACTCCAAAGATTGTTCAATTATCATTTCGATTTTCTTTCGCGTAGACTGGAAATAAACAAAATTCAGCATCCATGAGCTTCAAGGAGAACTTGAAATACATTTCCATAAACCATAACAAAACTAAACGACCGAACCAAACGAAATTTGAGAATTAAACTTGCTTTTTTACATATCCATTTATCTTCAAGTAATATGATAAGCAGTATCGCGAAATAAACCTTTTGATTCGACAGTAAATTTCTGTAAATTTTACTTTTTTGTTCTGGGGCATTCAACTGTAATACCATCGACAGAATTGTCAACCACTTTTTTCACTAATGATAATTAACTTTTGAATTATATAATTGCACGATTGTCGTATTTTTTTCGGAGAAGGTAGGCTCAATTACTAGCATCATTTAGATATTTCCAAATACTTAGTATAAATTTTACCCCAAGATATCCTTTTCGGAGTGGATGCTGTTGTCACTCTTTTAGAAATAAATTAAATATTTTGTACTTAGTAATCTTCTTTTGGATTTTAATTACCATCAGAATTTAATTATTTTATATCATTTGAGCTGCAGTAGTATTTTTTTGTCCCGTAAAACTATTTTCCGCAAAAGGACCAAATTACAAAACGTTCAACAATATGGTCAATATCTTAATCTTAACTTTAATTTGATTAGGATGTTAAGTGTTAATGTTAAACTCTGTGGTATGACTCAAATGTTTAGGGTACCAGTTAGCATTTGAAGATCAGGTCTGAATGTTGTGTTGTAAGTATTGACCCCCAAAAAAGGCCGAGGTTATTGTTTTTTTTAATTTTTGCTTTTTTTAAGTTTTTTATTTTTTTCGGTTTTTTTGAAAAAAATGGTACAATCAAAACCCGATTTTTTTCAATATTATATCTCAACAAAGTAAAAGTAAGTTTGACATCACATTGACGAGAAAAGACCAGGATTGTCCAGTATTTTTGTTTCATCACATTTGGTTGTTTCAATCCAGAGATAACTCCAGTTTATACCGCGGAACACAAAAAGCGAGTTTGTGCCACTTCTGGTGAGTGAAACGGTGAACGAACTTGTTAAAAATAAGTTTCACACATGAACCATATTAAATCTTTCAAAAAGGTTAACTTCATAAGGAAACTCTTTAAAAGATTTCGAAAACAGATACGTAATGGTGGAAGTTTATGACCAGTAAGTGTCTGTTTAAAGATAAAGTGAATAATACATTTAGGTCAGTTGGGAACTGATTTGTCTTTTAAAGCAAAACTGAAATCAAGCACATTTCCCACGAAATAAAAAGTATTAATTCTACAAAACAAAAATACGGGTTTTAATTGAGTTTCTGGATTTGTATTAAAATGCTTGTACTTGTAATTTATAACGTTAAGATAAAACAGTTCGACGTTAGAACAAAAAGAGGCATCGTGAAAATGAATTAAACTTTAACAAATATAATTAAACCATTGTTTGAAACTGATTTAACCAACCATTTGGAGTTATTGAGGCATTCTGGGGAAAATGCACTCTCATGTAAAACAAAAAGCATTACATCATGGTTCAGTCATAACACTATTGAAACTAACTCTGTCTTTTCGGCCTATACGGTGAGCCCTTGTGTATGATATATTAATAGTTACTAATAAGTAACGATTGTCTACAAAACAAACAAAAAAAAAACGAAAAAATGTACAATGGAAAATGTATACATTTGCTTATTTACTATGCATGGTATTTCCATCTCAGTTAATTAAAGGTATAACAATGTTTTATGATGTGATTACAATTACAGCACAGCTTTATTTCTTTTGTCTGTCAGTTTTTACACAGAAAAAAAGTTCCTTTTTACCACAAGTCCCTCTATACAAAAAAGTGGTTTGAAATATTAAGATTTCCAAACAGTATTCAATTCTAAACACTTTTTTTATTGTGTGTGGACACTGGTCAATTAGTCGATAATTTAAGAGGCCAATAGAAAGCGGACGTATTTTTACAAAAAGACAGTAATAACTACATCCAAAATATGCACAAATATCGAAAGAAACAGTGTGATTTTGAACAATGTAACTGGAAAACAGTGTATTTAAGTTTATGAATTAACAGTTATACTATACCCATAAAATTAATACTTCCCTACCTTTTCGTGGATGAGATCTACCGTGAAGTCGCCTGGAAGGGCTGACGGAAGGCGAAACGTGAACTGGTTGTTAGCCGACAAGTTCACGAAGTAGATTCTAGGCCTACTAAAACTTTGGAAACCTATAGTTACTTTTGTCCAGCCATGAAGTTGTTTTTTTATCAGTTAATGATGTAAAAACCAGTTTATACTACATATAAAACGCGTAAATGCTAACCATTACCGTTTGACTACGGGCTACCATGAGCCCCCCCCTGCACCCCCGGGGATTTTTGGAGACAACTATTTTTGTGAAGCTGATACCATAAGCAACTGAAATAGGTTCTGGCAAAAATACCCCCCTGAGTTAAACGGTAGAGGGCGCTTTTCAAAATGGCTGCCAAATGCAACCACACCCCTTCGGAAGAGAAGTAACAAAATGCTGCACAACCCAGAACATTCACAGGCAATCAATTTTGTACCAATAGATAGCTATGGTCCTCCTCTTCCATGATATCAAAATGGGTACCAACATGCCTAGCATTACGTCACTATGACGTCATAAAGTTCGCATGTTTGCAAAATTGTCAATTTCCATAGACACCACATAGGGGAAATTCAATTTGTCGCCAAAAATGTTAGGAATATCCAATTTTCAAGCGTTTTTTGGCTTCTACTGATGGAAAATACTAGTTTATAAAAATGGAGCATTTTAGTGCTTATTAATATGTTTTGAGTCGCCTAAAAATTGCAAAAGATCAATTTTCCAACCCTCTAGTCAGGTACATTGTATTTTCATACTCCCTCAACATATGACGTCCAAGTGACGTCATAAATGGGATGTTGGCACTTACAATTTTGGTAACCAAGGAAAGAAGAAACTCTAAGCTACCCTGTGGTACTCATTTACAGGGGAATCGGATTGTTCAGTAACGCAAATCACGGGGGGGGGGGGTCGGGAGTGTGTTACAAAAATGGCTCAGGTAGACGAGGGGTTAAGTCAAAACGTGACAAGTAGATCGATGCCTTCCTAAGCATTGGAAGATCGACTGATAAGCCAGAGCATCTTATGAGAGATTTGTTGAGGAGCACATTCAGAGAGCCAATTATCAAGCCCTGGTTTGGTACCAGGCAGATGTGGCAGACCCAGAAATTCCTCCACAGTATGATCATGGTTTGGAAGTTAAATGATGGTGCACTAGGTACAGCGGCCATCAGGAGAATTGGATGCCACAAGAGTTGTCTGACATAAATAGTATAATAGAATAATCTGATACAGAAAAGGACCGTTAAGAAATGACTCAAGAGAGGAGGAGAAAAGTTCAATTTCTGAATCAAAAGGGATCAAGGGAAACAGCATTGCTTAAAAGCATCGCCAATTGAAACAATAGCAATGATTATTAAAATGGCCAAATTTTTTACTTGAATCCAAACACAGTGGAGTTCTCAATGTGATCTAGCCAGAGGTGGGTTACAATGTCTGGCTGCTTCACTGAATTCTGCAAGGGTCCTTGGTATGTGCATTGTTGCCCAACATTGGGCAGACCAAGAGATGCTCCAGTGTCCGGATCTGCTTCCAGCGTAGACTCACTACGCAAGGAACATTGGAGCGGCCGTTTGGATCTAATCAGCTCTGAGGACACCGCCCTCAGCCCGAGAAGCCAGGCCAGGCGGAAGGAAGACGCTCACCAGGGTTTTTCCAATACCAATAGTGCCACTTGGTGACAGATCTGTCTTTCCACAAGCCCACTCCCCAAACTCTTGAAGACTATTTTCAAAGGACCGGACTTGCCTAGAAACTACCCCGGACCTAAGCGGTCAGCAGCCTGCCTCTGTCCAAACACAGGGCGCTCCATTCCAGATACTTGGCAGCTATTCTTGCATGCTCGCTGCTGCGGTATATGTTGTCCGCGGGTGGCCGAAGACAACCCCGCGACAACCGGCAGAAACATGGCATCCAACGAGGTCAAAGGCTTCTGGGCTGACCCCCCCCCCCCCCATATTACAGGGCAAGCATAACTCAGAAACAGGGCAAGCGATCGTACGTCTCAGGATGCGGGGGCTACAGGGATAATGGGGGAAAAGCCCTTGGTGGGGGTTCAGGGGCGAGGGGGACCCCGGAGCTCTTGAGTTTAACAGGTCGAGTAGTACTTTGGGAGGGTTATGTCCTTATCTTGAACTATGCTGAATGTTGCGGGGGTCCAGGGCGGAGCCTCCAGAAGCTAGTGGGTTTTAGCAGGGTTCAGTGCATCCGGAGAGCTCGCGGTTATCTCAAAATAATGACGCGAGAACTATACTGCCCCTGGCTTGGTCCAGGGTTCGAGCCAGGTGGAGGAGCTCTTGAGTTAATGCATGTTGAGTGCATTCGGAGGAGATATAAGTAAATCTCATATCTTGAAGCAGATGAAAATACTATACTGCCTATGGGGGTGGTTCAAGGTGACGGAGCCACGGAACCTCTCAGTTTTATTATGTTTCAGTGCCTTCGGAGAGATCTTAGTTATCTCATTATCTTGCAGCAGGATTTTGTGTACTCTTTTTTTCTTTTTCCGAAACATCATTCACTGCCCCCTGAGGTGTGTCCGGGGAAGTGCCCCCTCCCCTTGCCCTCTCTAGCTACGCCCACGCTTCCCCCGTGTGGGCTTATAGAGTGGGGCAGTCCAAGGTGGACTCCTAAGTAAAAATGACTAGACAGTGCTCCAGGGGCGCTCCAGACAGGTCACCAAAGGTTGACGCCTGGCACGGCCGCGCAGACAGAAAGCATTTTACACCTGATGCCACGGACGGATGGACTTGCGCGATGATGGTTCTCCTCACAATAAGGCGCGAGCGCATCTAAAGGCCCTTTGAGTGTCCCTTTGAACATCTGCATCCTGTTCGCCAATTCCAAGATTGTTCTTCCAGACAAAACGCAGGGCTCCCGCATCTCAGGCCGGTCACCGGCACAGATGCCGAACAGGCGAGGCATGAGCACGCTCCTCGGGCATTCCATCCCTGAGCCCTCATAGACACAACCAAGCACCTGTGTGTGTGTGAAGTACGTTAGTATTTTAACAACAGCAACTTGTGGATCGCGTTTGGTTGAGTCGTACGCGGTACACTCTCGCAAGCAGCGAAGTAAGAAGATTGTGCTCACTTAGTAACCATCAGTCAAGACTCAGGGAAAAGAAACACGGTCAGGATTCAAGGTGGATCAGTGATTAAGGAGGCAGTGTGGTTGTGGTCTAGTGTATATAAGTCATGACCATTTTACATAAAGCGCCCTCTATTACAAACTTGAAAGGCAACTACTTCAGTTGTAGTGTGACTTACCTCAAAACTTTCCAAGTCATGCCAAAGTATATAATTAGGTGACACCGGAATTTGCCTTTAAAGAGGCCTTAAGTGTGTTGTATACACGGTATTTCATTGGTTGGTGGCCATTTTGGACATATGGACGCCCTCTAGAGGCAGGTTAAGCATCCCAAAAGGTGTTCAACTATTCCTTGGTGTGTTTGGTGCGACTAACTAAGTAGTCACATAGGGCATGCATTGGATCAAAAATTAAGATATATGTCAAAAAGGGCATAAGTGAATATGGCCGCCATTTTGAAAAAAAAGCGCCCTCAATCTTTAACCCGGATGGGGATTTTTGCAGACAACCTGGATTCTGAAAGCTATAGTATAAGGTTTCCAAAAAGTAGTGGGTACTCCAAAAATCCCCGGGGGTGCTGCAGGTTTCGGTTATGGGCTCATGACCTATTACTGCCTTTTCGGGGCTGGGCTCTATACCGTTAAATATACCTGACATGAAAGGCGCAAGCTGACCTGTCTTAAAGGACAAGTTCGCGGAAAGCGAGTTCCATGTCTACCGGCCTGATGCTGATATTACCACGTGGGTGCGTACGTATATATGAACTTTTCTTGGACACCTCCTACACTAGTTATTGTGTCTATAAGGTTCCTAGAGTAAAGGATTTCGTCTATAGCTTTCGTTTTGTTCAGCCATGAATTTTGTTTTTATTGTTTTCATCAGTGAAGCTCAATTATTAAATTCAATATAGTTCCTACAGTTCAAAAGTGTCTGTTCAAAAATGATCAGTGCGTGATTGGTGTGTATATTGGGAAAGACTCGGAATTCCCGTAATGGAAAAAAATAAGTAGTACTAGTAACTGGAAAGTATGTGTGACAGTAAAAGGAAAGTAATATATGTGTGACATGTAAAATAGTTAGTATAACAATGCAATATGCTGACGTTTGATAATCAAAAAATATATTAAAAGAAGTAGTTTTAAAAAACCAGCATTACTTCGAGAATACTTTCAAAACCTATATTCTGTGCTGAGTTCATATTGAAAATGTTGTTGACCCATGTGATTGATTGATTGATTGATGATTCTATTTGGCATTCATATTCATATCAGAATATAAAATATATACATAAATTCACATTATCAATACAAAAACTATAACATTTAAAATACAAAGAAACAGAATTATGACGCCAGGATAACCATAAAGCCGGATAATCTAACCAGCTTATTTCCAATGGGGTCCTCACAGTGAAATACACAGGACGCGAACAAATAACAATATGGACTTACTTTAATACATTTATGGATTGAAAAACATCAAAAATTTATAAATTAAAAAGTCATGGACATTGGGGACATGGCAGAAGGAGTAATGATAAAAGAATAAATAAATGAATTTGTAATTTTTCAAAGAAACATTAAAATAGATTGAAAACTAACGGATGGGAAGTGTGAAAAATAGTATGAATTAAAGGAATAAGTTTGAATTAAAGAATTTATTGGCAAAATTACGGCATCAACACACACACAATGAAATATCCCCCAAACACGGACGCATCAGACGGCCCCCACGGCCACCGGGGAGCAGTCCCCGCGAAAAAAATCCAGATTCACACAAAGCTTACGACAGCACAACAATAATGGAAGCCGCACCCCCACTCCAGCACCCACATCCACAACGCAGCACGCTACAGAAACAGAAGCCCAGCCGGATCATATTTGCGCGGACTCGCGTCCCGGTACCGCGCGTGGCGCTGCAAACACAGCACAGGGAACAAAGATGGCAGCCCCCACGCCCGCCGTACAGCCGCGACACACCGCCGGAACAACCCGGACCCTCCCCGCAAGGAACACCCCAGCGACCACGAAAACCATCCGGCACGTACCCACCTAGGGACACTCACCATTAAGCACGACAGATCTACGCCACAAATTCCTTTAAATCAACAAATTGACTTGCTCAATCAGCCATGGCCTGGCTGAGCTGATTTTGAATGAGGATTTAAAAAACAGAATATTACTTGGATGTTTTGATGCTTCAGGTAGAGAGTTCCAATTTTTAATGTGCATTATAATAAAAGTGTGGAAGAGCCTTGCCTTTCACTCTAGCAGAAAAAAAATATGCGTTCTAATGGTCTTGTAGCTGGGGACTTGGAAATTTTTGAAAAATGATACACTCACTATCAAGGAGCATTGAGTTGTTGTATTTTGAAAACATGATTCAATCGTCAAAAAAGACCACCCGATTTTCAACATTTAAATAACCTACTCTTGTAAGTACTTACTTGTGTTTGCCGACTTCCAGCCATTTTTCTGATACACGCATTCTTTCGTCACATGTAACGATAGTCCTTCACTGATGTGCCACATACTAAAGTTAGATAAAGACATCAAGAAAAAAATCCGACTTAGCGCAAAATACCCTGATTAATTTGGTATCAGAAGAAGTTGGATCATTTTTTTCTCATGGGCCAAGTGTGCGTATATACCACATACAACACACTGTCCTATGGCCAGTCAATTAGTGCAAATTTTTACAAGACGCAGGCGTCTTGTTTCTGGTTTTGATGGTTTCTTTTTCTTTTTTCTTCCTTCTGGCCAAACATTTTAACGCGCTTAGCTCAGTCATGGTTTGAGATATTCTGACCAGACTTACATAAAATGACCGCTGACCGGTCCCATTTATGTCATATGAAATTGACCCCGTCTGACCTTTGACCTGGCCCAGGCGTCAAATATGTAAGTTAATGTTACAAATTATCGTCTTATGCAGATTACGCCGATATCAACTAACCTGGTTCAGAGAAGCCACTGACACTTGCTTCATATAGGGGGGTCAGGGATAAGGAGTCAAAGGTCATTAAGGGGGTCATTTCGGTTAAAGGCCAAAAATTGTGAAAAAAAATGTTCAAAAAATCGCTGTCCTGACAAATTACGTAACAGAGCGACGTCATTAGAGCACATGTATGTACCAGGCGGGGTTTTCGGGTTGTCCACAGTTTCAGGATTTAAGGTCATTAAGGATCACTTCCGGTTCAAAAAACAAACTATTCCAAAATATTCAAAAAATGTTATTTCAAAGCCCAAAAACATTGTACAGTGACTTAACTTTCAGATTTGCATTCATGGGTACCTGGTGTATGCAAAGTATTTTATTTTGGAGTCAAAGGTCATTTAAGCGTCATTTTTTACGGTTTTAAGTCAATTAATTTTCAAAGAATTGTATCTCCAGAACTTAGCATAGTAGATTTTATTTATTTGCATTGAAACAATGCATTTTGTTGTGTACACGAGGTTTTTTTTATACGGGATCAAAGGTCATTAAGGGGGTCAAAAGGTCAATTTTGCCAAAAAATGTTAAAAAGAAGACCAAATTGATTTATCTCAGCCTATAGATCAAGTTTGGTTCCAATGAACTTCAACTTTTCATATGAGGTCAATTTGAAATTTTCAGACTATTTTACAAACTGACCTCCTAATGACCTTGACCTTGGCATGTGACCTTTGACATCATCAACAGTGGGGGGATGCCATGTTGAACAACCTGTGACCAAGTTTGGTTTAAATCCATCAAGTATTGGATATTACATGCAAATGTTAACCCTTGTCACAACAGACATCAACACATCAACAGACATCATCAAAAACAGACAAAACTACAGTGAGAAAGTGATCCCTATGTGTCCTTAGGGCAGGCGACACCCCCCCCCCACCCACAAAAAAAAAAAAAAAAATCGCTGTCCTTACAAATAACGTAGCAAGGGACGTCATGAGAGCACATGTATTGTTACTAGCCAGGGTTTTCGGGTTGTCCACAGTTTAGGATCAAGGGTCTTAAGGGTCACTTCCGGTCAAAACCCAAAAATATTCCAAAATTTTCAAATTTTTTATCTCAAAAACCCAAAGATAGTACAGTGACCTAACTTGCGATATGCATTAATGTTACTGGTGTATGCAAGGTATTTTTTATTTTGGAGGTCAAAGGCATTTAGGTCATTTCCGGTTTAAGGTAAATAATGTCAGAATTTTTATCCCAGAACTAAGCTAGTAGAATTTTTTATTTGCATGGAACAATCATTTTGTTGTGGACACAAGGGTTTTTTATACCGGGATCAAAGGTCATTAATGGGGTCAAAAGTCAATTTTGCCAAAAAAAAAAAAAAGGACAAATGGATTTATCTCAGGCCTTAGAGGACAGATCAAGCCGCTTACTACATGAGTACACAATAATAGTAGAAGAGGTGTATGAGTCTCGACCCCAAAGGGTGCAAAGTCAAGGTCAAAATTACAAACAAGCTCCGATTGAACTGAAATTGACAGGAATAATCTCGTGATATCGTTTTAAACAGAACAATTACAGTTGACCCCTTCCGTGACACAGGGGTCACGGTATAGGGGTCAAAAGGTCAAATGCCTGACATGCTTGGATTGAGATCTTAAAAACTCAATCGGCCATTATTATATCAATGCAGAAATTCACAGCTTTCAATTTGACACCAATTTTACTTCCTAAGGCCAAAAAGTCGACAAGAATCGAATAAAACCTGTTGGCACTGTGTTTTTAAAAGGATAATTAGTATTACTAGATTTTTGCCTGCATGATTTGATTGATTGATTGTATTTGGCCTTCATATCATAATCAGAAATATAAAAATATATACAGTAAATTGCACATTACAATTAAAAATATTAAACATTTAAAAATTACAAAGAAACAGAATTATTGAACGCCAGAATAACGCATAAAGCCGGCTACTAACAGCTTATTTCAATGGGGTCCTCACAGTGAAAACATGGACGGAACAAAATAACAATTACTGGACTTACTTAATAACATATTATGGAAAAAAACATCAAAATAATTTATAGGTAAAAAGTACATGGGACATTGGGCACTGGCAGGAAGGAGTACTGATACAAAGGTAATAAAATAGATTGTAATTTTTCAAAAGAAAAATTAAAATAAATCCTGAAAAATAAACTGGATGGGAAGTGTTGAAAAAATTGTTATGAATTAAAGGAATTTGTTTTGGAATTAAAGGATTATTGGCATAAATCGACGCACACACACACAATGAAAATATCCCCAAACCAAGACGCACCAGAGGCCCCCACGGCCACTGGAGCATTCCCCGCGAAAAAAAAAATCCAGATCACTCCGACAAATGCTACGACCGCACAACAATCATGGAAGCCGCCATCCCCACTCCCGCACCCACATCCACAACGCCGACGCAATCAGAAACGAACCAGCGTGATAATTGCGATGGCCTCCGGTCTCGGTACCGCGCGCGCGCTGCAACACAGCACAGGGAACAAAAGATGGCAGCCCCCACGACTGCCGTACAGCCGCGACACCCCCAAAACAACCGGCCCTCCCGCAAGGAACACCCCAGCGACCACGAAAACCATCCGGCACGTCCCACCCAGGGACACCTCACCATACATGCACCGACAGATCTACGCCAACAAATTCCTTGAAATCACAAATTGACTTGCCTCATCCAGCCATGGCCTTGGCTTGAGATCATTTTGACTGAGGATTTAAAAACAGGAATTACTTTGCGATGTTTTGATTGCTATCAGGTAGAGAGTTCCAATTTCTATTGAATTTCTAAGAAAAGGTGGAAGAGCCTTTGCCTTTCACTTTAGGAAGAAAAAAATTATGGCTGCTTCTCCTGTATTGTGCTTGGGGAATGTTGAAATTTTGCTAAAATGCTCAACTCAATAAGGAGATTAGAGTTGTTGCTATTGAAAACTGAATTCAATCTCAAAAATAACCACGATTTTCAACATTAAGAACCACACTGAGAGTCTTGTGTACCAATGGGGCCCGAGGCTCCCAGTTTTGAGAACCTGACAATTTATTCTGACACACCTGGAGTTTTGATTTCAGATCAAGAGTAATTCCCACATTACCATGCTGAAGCAGCATAATCAAAGTGTCATTGCAGGAGAGCTGAACAAATGGTTTTTCGACTTTGCTCGCTAAGACATTTAGCTTGTCTGTAAAGAAACTTAACCGTGAAGGTTTTTTGAATAACACTTTGTGGCAATTGTTCACCTTGAGAATATATTGATCAAGTTTAACCAGAGGTATTTTCCAGAATCCTGCGATGAAAGGATCAGGTATTGGATATGATATGGAAATCATTCACATTCTAGTTGTTTTAGTACAAAAATAATACAATTCCGTTTTTCCCATATGGAGTGACAACTGTTGTCGACAAGCCATTTGAACTGAAATCCAAAACCTTCCCAAGCTTACTTGCGATAAACTGTGGATCACGATGGGAAATAGGATTGCGCTATCATCAGCATAAAGTAATAATTGCAATCTTGATCAACACTGATTGACATATCGTTGATGTAGCACAAAAACAGTAAAGGGCCCAGAACACTGCCCTGCGGCACACCACAGTAATATCGTAGTGGTTGGAATTGATGCCATGACTTGAACAATTGTTTTCGGGTTAGGGAGATATATTTGCCAATCTTGCATTTTTAGCTCCCCCCCCCCCCCATTTAGGCCCCCCCCATCACACACACAAACACGATATAATTCATGCAGTAAGCCTCCCTCTGACATGCTGGATTGAGTTGACAACTCAATAATATTGATCCTTGTAAAAGTTTGTTAACACGTAAAATACTTTAATGACATTTGTGACTATTGGTGAAGTTACAGGGGTCAAGGTCAAGTCACCTCGGGGGTCATAGGGGATCACCCATCCATTCACAATACGGCGCTCTTGTAAAATAGATCTGTTCCCAGGTCTAGTTGTTTCTACGATCAAACGGCTGGGACTGATTTAAATCAAATTTGTAATCGGAGGTTTTTGGTGATATGCTCCGCGTGAGGAAGATGAAAATGCATGTGAAAAATGGGACATGATCGGTCACCACTGTACGCTTTTCTCCTATGTCTCTAATTGACTAAAACATAATAATTCTATGCACAACCTATAAAATCAGATGGTAAAAACCTCTGTAGGTAGGAGGTGATTATGTTCCACAGAAGCTTGACCAGTAGCATACAGCGGGTGGGGGGCAGGGGTGCCCGTGTTCAAACGGATTTGATATTACAGTAGACCAGTTAACATCCTACGTCACTGCTTTTGTTGCCTGCCAATCCATGCCTGCGAATCGTATGGCCCATAGTATTTAACTCTAACAGATACAATTGCCCAGTGTGTAAACAGTCAGGCGACCATTTCAAGATACCAGACCCTAACAGTTTACAAACATTGCTGTTAATAACTGGTCTAATCTAGGCACGTACGGACTTCAAACGGCATGCAATGAACAGGTTTCCATTGAGGCTGTCATTCATGTGAAAAATTTACTAAAACATGTCAGTCTGGTAATTGAAATTATGTGTTTATTATACCGCCCGTCTGTGAGCCATATCATATTATAATATACGGAATGTGGCTAAAAAAAACAAAAAAAAAAACAACAACAAAAAACAATAACAACGCAAGTGATGGCCCTGTGACAATGAAGACCCGCCTGACAACACACATGATAAATTAAGTACACCAGCAATGCACACCTATACATAGTACATAAAAACACAAAAAAATCCTTGACCACAAGTACAGTTTAAGAAACAAATATGAATTTGGGCACACCGTTTAAGTCAATTGTGCACTTTCAAAAGTATGTGCAAGTTATCCAATTTGGGCAATATCCTGAAATAGTTACAAGTAGTAAGAGCTATATTATACCGGTGTCATAATGATGTCCCATCCATCTGAGACAAACAACATTCATTACGGGAGGCAACATGGCGTAAAGGTGTATGGACAAAAACACTTGCCTACGTAGCCAAGAAACAAAAATAGGTCTGCCTTTTAAATACAAAAAATCCATAGGTTGCTGTTTTATGAAAGATTTCGTCAACCAGTGATAATTATCTATATCGGAAGTACCAAAAAAAGTGACCTTTGGCATTTAGAAATGGCGGATAAGAAGAGGAAAGAAGAATCGCTAGAGGTGAGAGAGTTGGCAGTTAAGCATAAACGCGAGGGGAAAACTGCTTGAGTAGCTGATATTGAGAAAATGAGAAAATTATGGGCCATACTCAAGGACAGAGTATGAACCACCGTATGGCACAAAATTGACCCAGCTTAAAACTGGGAGCGAATACAACAGCGATCATGGGATCCTATTGACCAGACCACATTGGGGGCGCTTGTCAACACATATTGGATGAATCGAGTGCAACATGTATATATTTGAAAGAGATGGTGAAAATGATTTTTCAAAAGGCAGGGTTTGTCAGATTTTATAGAATAAACGTGTAAACATCATCTTCCACTTGCTTTTCAGTTGCGGACATTCACTTTAGGACACACGTATAGTATATGGGAAACCGGGTGTCATTGCACCTCACTATGTGGAACAGCTCCAGGTGGTGTTAGAAATGCACTCGACTGTTTCCACTTTTAAAAACTAGACAAAGACATACCTTTTTTTTATTACAGTTGAATATATGGAGCAGTGGCGGCACCAGACCTCTTTTTCTGGGGGGGGCCAAAGTGAAACTTGTGGGGCAAAAGTGAAATTCTGGGGGGAAAAAATATGGAAAATTTGGAAATTTTTCACCAAATTTGGCCAAAATTGCTGATTTTTGGCCCCAAATCACTGAATTTTGCCCCAAATCTTCATTTTTTCTTTCGACCGGGGGGGGGTTGGGGGGGGCAAACTGGGGGGGCAAGAAAAAAAAATTTGGGGGGGAAACTTTGCCCCCCATGCCCCCATGGCGCCGCCACTGTTAATGGAGCTGTATCAGGATGTCCAATTTTTGATTTGGCCTCTGAACAACTGATAGTTTGGGAAAACTACTCCAGTTGATTTATTTTATCCAAACAATCATCAAAATGGAAATGGGGACATGCAGAAGACAGATGTAATATTACAGGGACATTGTTTTAACAAACATGCTAAAGCGGCAATCCAATGTGATTATTAATTTGAATCTGTTTTTGTTAAGCACCAACATTTATTCACCCAAAAGAGTCCTATATTCAGTAGTCAAGTGAAGAATAAGTCTTAAAATTTGCAAATATTTTTCAAATGAAATGACAAAAAGCACACAAGTAGTTTAAAAATTTTAATCGCCATTCAGTTATGTGGTGTAGACCTAAAGTGTCCCCTGTCCAGACCTAATGACAGATTTCTAGAAATTATATCTATTTTTATTATTAAAAGGTGCAACGAGAGGTTTGTCCCAAAAAGGTGAAAATTCTGGATTTTGCACTGGTGTAAGCTTTCTATCAAAAATTCCCCATCTGAAATGAAGCTGAGAACTGTCACTTCTTGGATACAAAATTGAGAATTTCAAATTTCTGTAGGAGCAAATACGAAATTCAGCCAAGTTTTCTATTGAAATATAAGCATATACAAATCACGTTTTGTTTTCATTTTTAAGTTATTTCTGTAGCCAAAGAAAAAGGTAGGGAATCTATTAAGTGTCTAATCTATATGAAATCACTACAGATCACAGAAAATATTGATGACTTGAAATCTCTTGGTTGGCACCTTTAAGTTTGGGGATTTTCTATATAAGGACATCGATTTGAAGCTTAGCTCTTTCACATAGTGATTAGTATGTGACAACATTATGTACATGCAAAAAAAACAGTTAGAAAATTGATGGCGCCCTATCTGGAATCTCCTTAGGTCTGTCTTAATTTTTTTTACATAGCACTGCATGCATTTATATTATTGCATTGTCTATATTCTCCATTGACATACAATGATATTCAGCCCATTAACCTGACATAATGTTCAATAATGACAAATCGATTGCATAGATGAGTCTTTGTCTTTTATGGTACAACTAGTCATTTTGGTGTAACCGAGCAATATTCACAAAATCAACAACGCTGGCATCACAACCCCCAAAAAAAATAACATCAGTCCTTGGACGCGCTTGTGTCGCCTGGCCGTTGCAGTTTGTGAATGATCGGCCTCAAATGACCTTTGACCTTGATATATGACATTACCTTCATAACCTAATGATGGTTTTGCATATATGGCCATAACCAAGTCAAGTTGGTTTCCAATTGAACTTCATTCACTTTCCTCCAAATGCAGTCAATTTTTACATTTTCAGCCTCTTTTTCAACAACATGACCTCACTGACCTTTGACCTTAGTATGTGACCTTTGACCTCTCAACAAATGGAGGGATGCCATGTTATACCTGTGACCCAAGTTTGGTTTAAATCCATCAATGTTCACCCCTTTTTCATGACAACCCAACAACAACAGACAACTACAGACATCAACAACATAACTATGGGGTACAAAGTGATCGCATGTGGTCTTCCTACCTTAAAGTCCATGGACAATGCTTTAAACATACTTATAATACACACCAAAAAATTGTTTCATTCATAGTAGTATTGGTATCACTGTAAAAAATCTGCATGAAGCATAGTAAATGAGAAACCTTATTTGAATAAAAATTGGCATAATATCATGTGTTTTGGTCAAGCTTTCAAAGGAACCAAAAGGAAAAGTGATTTCGCGCTGCGGCAAGCTTACCCAGAAGTGACGTCCGAGTACAAATACGCTATCACGCGTCATGATCGTCTCGTGGAACGGACGTGCGCGTGGGCCCAGTTTTCTTGCTCCGTGTACACAGTTGACTTCTCGTGATCTGCGTCGTACGTGCTGTATCATATGGCATCATTTTTTGTTTTGGGTGCCTTCAAATTACGATAATAATTCGCTGTATTTGTCGACGGGTGCACCACGGCGACCGTAACCGACAAAGGAGAAAATCATAACAAAATAGTTTATTCAAGTTACCAGACAAAGAACCAGACAAGAGAGATATCGTTGGAGTGTGCGGTGCGGTTAGCCCACCGTGTGAGCTTTGTTGTACAAACTTGTTACTCTGACGTCATTAACGGGGTCAAATCCAACTCCAGACTTGCTCGCTTTCGCGAAAACAGGAGAAGGCCCTGTCAGTATGTGGGTATATTATCCTTGAAATTTTAACACTTTCTTCCGATGTTCACTTTTAAAATCTGTGTTGTGATATGATCAGGATACTGTTGAGGTACGAAAATGTGAGAAATTAAGAAATGTCTACTCAGCCGGTCCATGGACCTTTAATGCAGACGCACAAAAAAATCGGACTAATTGCAGATTCCCCACCTTAAAGGTGCAACAAGAGATTTTCCAATTTGCTCATTTGTAGTTTAGTCCCAGTGGGCTACTGACCAGGGGGCGGGGGGCAAGTTGTCCCCTCTGCTCGAAAAAGCTGGACGAATGGACAAAAAATATGCATTTTCCATCCCTCTTCTTAAACAGGAATTTTGACTAATTAGAAGCCGCAAATTGGGGCAAAATTAAAGTATATTTGACGATTTCCGCGTGCTATGCGCGCATTAGTTAAGTTAAAGCATAATTGGAGCAAATCACCCACCCCGGGTCGACTTACGATTTGCCCCCTCTGACTCGACTGCCTCGGTACGCCACTGGTTATTTATTCCATATCTTGAATACCCTCAATATCATTCTTACCTTGTATTTGGCTACAGAAATCGTTAAAAATTGAAATGTGAAAATCAAAGGTGATTTGATTTGGTCATATTTCAATATAAAATCATAGGCTGAATTTGTATTTGCTCCTATACGAAATTAGAAATGTCCATGTTTTTTGTACCGAAGAAATATTTCTCAGCTTAGTCCTTTCAGATGGGGGGATTTTTGATGGAAGCTTTACATCAATGCAAAAATCGAATTTTCAATATTTTTCGGGACCATGATATGTGAAATTTCACTCGTTGCAACCTTAAAATACTTTTTTATAGTTTACTTACCAAAAACATTTTTTACAAAAGCAACAAACACCATCTTCCAACAAGGCTTATCACGGTATGTATCTATTACGACAAATTTGAGTCTCTGAAATAATGTATACAAAATTAAAAAAAAAAAAAAAAAAAAAAAAAAAAAAAAAAAAAAATTTTTCTTTTCAAATTATATTAAAAGAATCCTATACTACAGCAATAGCAAATTACTACAATATGCATTATTTCCTATTCAAACATTTTTCCAGAATTACACCATCTGCAATCAACTTATCCCATATGTATCTTTACTGATAAATTGAGTTACCAAAAACATTGTTTCAGCTCATCTGCAACAAGCTTATCCACCTAGGTTATATCGGCGCAAAACTTCATATCCTTAAATCGGGCCACAGCTTTGAAAGTAAATTTCTTTAGTTTACTTACCACAAACATTTTTTACGCCATATGTACTATTTAGCACTAGAAAATTACTAAAATATGCATTTATTTCCTATTCAAAAACATTTTTTACACATCGGTATACAATTAAATCTAAATAGCTGATTCAATTGAAAATATAAGTACTTCCTTTTCTTCAATTATATTTAAATGATCTATTACTATAGCCAACGCACTTACATTAATAGATTTTTCCTATTCAAAAAACAATGAAAATTAGAGTCTAGGACCAATTTTAAAATTTAACTCTTTTATAGACTCTCAACTTCTTTTGTTCTATAAATCTTGAAGTGTCTTCAGTTGGGTTGGTGCCAACAAAAAAATCAAAACAAAATTCTGGCAATTATTAATTGCAGGGAATTTAAATCATCATGTCCCTTTAAACCTAAATACAAGAAGTATCAGTTTGTATTGAATTATAAAAAAAAAAACGCTCAAAATTATTTTAAAAAAAAAAGTCGAACTCAAATCACATGAATAGCCCCAAGATTTTTCGCACACCATCACACCTCGTCGTCGTTGCACAAGACCTGTGTGCCATCTGCTGGTGTACTAGCACTCATGCACAAAAAAATCTGTGTTCACCCCCCCCCCCCCACACACACAGCACCACTCTACAACAACCATGGAGTACTCAGCCAGGGCCGTACGCAGGTTTATTTTGGGGTGGGGGGGTGCGGAACTTCAAGAAAAAGTGGACCTTTTGGTGGTAAATGTGGACCTTCAGGTAACGTGGAACTAGGCCCCCCCCTAAAATGATCCTTTTTTGGGACTTTTGAACATCTCATCACAAAAAGTGGACATTTTTGTCAAAATTTCTCTAATTTTGGGACTTTTATGCAAAAAAATTCAGCAAAAAGTGGACCCTTTTTCCCCTTTTGTGGAATTTGGGGGGTGGCGGCCGCGCGGCCGCACCCCAACACCCCCTGGTACGGGCCTGACTACTAAGCCAGAAAATACACTTAGATCAACATCAGGGAATGTTAGGGGCATATCATTGATTCCTGAAAAATTGATCTGCCCATGCCCAGTGGCCCAATGCATGCGTGCAACGCTAACTTTATGCAGAATCGTTCAAACAAAAGGCTTCAGAAGGAGATTACGGGGGTTAACCCCCCCCCCAACGAGAAATTGTTGGGGGTATGCTTTGTCTGAGGAAATCACCCAAATTCTCCATTTAAAAAAAAAGAAAATTTTACATTTTCCAATTTGTTTGATCGTGGGCCAAAATTTCTGGAGAAAGTCTTACATTCCTCAAACATGGTGTAAATGCCTAATCAAATAGCTACATATGAACACACACCATCAGGAAACGAAATCATGGCCGGCAGGCGACTCACTTTCGTCTACATCCCCAGGCATGGGTCTGTCTGGCACTGAAGGGTCCCCAGTTTGAATCTGGGGGGGGGGGGAACTGCACATTTAAAGGTAGGGATGATCCCTCCCCATTTGTCACTTTTTTCATTGAAGTTAACGTAATCCTTAAAGGGGCAATTTGTTCCCAGCCTCGTCCCCCTGAAATTACCCTCAAAAAGGTTGCGTTTTTTATATCATCTGAACCGTTAAGCTTAGTAATCCACGTGTACCTCATCTTATGTTCAAATTCGGGCCTATCTGGTAAGAAATTGCAATTTTGTATTTTCTGTCCGCAATCGGACAAAAATTACAGCATCTGTAAGCCTATGGGGACCGTGGACACCAGGATTGCTCATAACACAAACTGCAAAGATCGCAATCTACCAAAATTGTAATAACTTTTTCTCAAAATATAGTGAAACATTAATAACACAGAAGGTTCTGGAATCACGAAATACACCCTTTAAACATGATTTCGTTTTTTTCACTCAGAAATCCTAAGACATGGGTCCAGGTTTCCCGAAAAACTGCCTCAAATCATTGTTCAAATCAAGATTCAAAATTTCCTTGGGCAAACCCCAGAAAATTTTGAAAAAGGGTAAAATTTAAAACAAAATCCTTAGAAATGTTCCTCTTTCTAGCAAATGACCCTTAGAAATGGTATAGGGTTGTGCTGCTGCACAGCCCTGACTCAAACAAATCTAAGTACCCCCATGGGGTTTGAATTTTAACACCCAAACTGTACACCTTTTTCTAACTTCTCTTTTTTTTTTTTTCCTTACTCCATGAAATAGGCTAAATACCGAGGGGCATTTAAGGATAAGCAGCCGATTTGCTACTTCCGGAATATTAACAAAAAATCATAATATCCACTGTATTAGGATCTTTGTTACTATTTGAACCTGCAAGTGGATTGGCTTGAAAGCTGCATATTAAATGACAAAAGCACGTACTTTGATACATCTGAATATTGTGCGTATAAAAAAACTCCCACTTGAGTAAAACCTCAAATAATGCAAATGTTCCTGATTTCTAAAATGTTTTGTGAGGGTATTGACTCACATCAGTGTTAAATATATAAATTCAAAATTTCCTGGGTGCAAACCAAACCCCAGAAAATTTTGAAAAAAGGATAAAATATTAAAAAACTCCTATATAAATGGTGTATCTCTTTCTACCACATTGACTCCCTTAGAATGGGTATAAGGGTTGTAATAGCCCCTGCAATCCCTGACCAAAGCCAAATCTAAGTCACCCCATGGGGTTTGAATTTTCACCAAACTTTACACCTTTTTCTAACGTCTCTTCCTTTACTCCAATGAAATAGGCTAAATACAGGTGTGGCATTTAGGGATAAGCCAGCGTTTGCTACACTACTACTCCGGAATATTAAAAAAAAATCATAATATCCATGTATTAGTATCTTGTTACTACTTTGAACCTGCAAGTGATTTGCTTGAAATCTCTATTAAAGACAAAAGAGTACTTTTTATACGATTCTGTAATTTTGTGGCGTATAAAAAAAATCCAACTGGATAAAAGCCTCAAATAAATGCAAATGTCCTCAGATTATTTTAAATGTTTTGGTGGATGGTATTGGGCAATTCCCAGGAGCCAAGAGAAAATAACTATTAACCCCCTGAGGTATACTGGCCGATTTTTATTTGGATATACATGTGTTATAATGATTATATTTAACCAATCAAGACATAGTAGCAAAGCTTAAATGTTTTTGTATGATCAAGAGTCTTATTTTGAATTGGTTACTCAGAGATAATCATGCTATATCAATGAATAGCCAATCGGATACTGTTAGAAAGGTATAACTCAGGGGTTCAAGATTCATATTTGAGCCATTGTGCATTTTATACCTGAGCTAACCACTGAAAAATATACTTACAAAACAGAATGCAAACCCTTCTCCCAAATTTTCAAGAAAAAAAGGACAATCAATCGGGCATACAGAGGGTCACTGTCAGAGTGTATTCCCGGTTTGTTTGAGGCAATATTTACCCTTGGAGGTGGTTGTGAAGCACCTGTTGATGTGAATATGTACTGGTGAAGCAATCGGCAAAAAAGACTGATTTAGTCATAGATTCTCAAGCGTTTTTTTCCTGGTCACAGAGCTCTCCTCGGGATGACCACCTTCCCCAGCCTCTCTCCCCCCCCCCCCTCCTCTCCCCCCCCCCCCCCGCTGTTACGCTAATGCGATCAATTACCCTTCGAACAACCAGAGTGGCTGAATTGCTACCTTCACCGCACATCCCGTACCCCCTTTTCCACTAAAAACCCCTCGGGTCATGGGGAATCGTGATACAAAATTTGTTCATAACGTCAACCGCCCCCATCAAAATCCACAGAAATATTAAAAACAAGGCGAACATCGATTTAACGTGGCTATGCGTAAAATAGTCCCCGCCGAATGTCGCGATCACTACATGCGATAATACAACTACAATGTAATGTCTACAATATGAACCCCACCTGTCCCCCTCCCAACACCCCCAACACACCCACCCGTCCCCCTCCCGACATCCCCCTGTTTCCCCTCCCCTGACACGCCTCCCCACCCCTCCCCGAGACACCCACATTCTCCAAGTCCTCTGACACGAAACCCCCACCTGTCCCCTCTCCCCCTCCCCAACACACCCCACCTGTCCCCCTCCCTGACACTCCACCTCCCCTCCCCGATTACACTCCACCACTTCCCCTCCCCTCCGACAAGCGACCCTAACCCACCCCACCCCCTCCCCATACAACCCCTACCGCACCCCTCCCCCGCTACACCCTAACCCACCCCCTCCCCTAGCCAGCCCCCCCCCCTCACGCCCCCCCCCCTTCCCCGTTTCCCACTCCCCAATACCCCATCTCCCCCTCCCCACCCCTCGTTGCATATCCAATGTAACCGTTTCAGCGATACCCAGCCGTTATGCAAATATTTGAATTATTCAATTGCATCAAACAATAGGCCTTTAATTGGCCCACAAGTGCATTTTGACCCAATTACGATTCACATAAAATATGTATCGCAGGTGGTCTTCACATAGCGAAGGAATTTGTATATCCGATGTACTGCTTTAGCGTATACAGTAATTATTGCATATTTAATTCGCTAATGTTGCATACCTGAGCCGCATATATCACACCTTTCAAATGGGCTAAAGAGATGCGCACCATGATTTTTGCCTTTCCATGCAGTGAAGGAATTTTGCAGTATCCGATGCATCTGTTTCAAAAATTTAGCGATTATGCCGATTTTTTGCATATTAATTAGCTCATTTGCATACATATTTGCCTGCCCGAAATATGCCCAAAATGTAATTGGGTCGAGAACTCTTCAACCCGCTTTCTTCCTTCCACCAGGTTACATCATATACGCCTTACAGAACTCCAGATAACTTGTATACAAGCCTTGCGGGAAAATTTTCTTAAATTATGCAAATTAGATACTTAATTAGCATATTTTATGCCCAAAATCTAATCAGGTTGAGAACTCATCAACCCGCTTCTTTCCACCAAGTTACATCATCGTAGCCCTTATGGAACTCCAGATAAATCGTACACAATATGGCCAAATGTTGACATTTTCTGTGCAGTATTGACCTTTTACCTATTGACCTTTTTCCCCGACCCCTGACAGACCCAGGGGAGGACCCTGGGGAATGAATTACATGGTTAGTAGGGGGTTCCCCCTCCTACAATATACCAAAATTTGGCTACTCTAGCTCATCCAGAAAAAAAGATATGCCCAAATGTTCCAGGGTTAACATTTTTGTCACGGACATACGGACATACAGACATACATACGGACACACGGGCATACGGACGGAGCCCATTTTATAGTCCCCTCCCGAACTTCGTTTGGCGGGGACAATAACCTTTTCTCATGCATATCTAGTTAACCTGTGGTGCTAGGATCACAAAATACACCTTTAAAAACACACTGCTATGGATTTGCAGCACAAAAACAGTGCTTTTAGTGGAGGTCAGAGGCTGAGTGGAGCTAGGCTATCAAGGAACATATACGTCAACCAAGCATATGTTTAAGTGCAAGGCCACAATACTGGGCAAGAAAAGTGGGCAAAACCTGAAAGCAACTCTTGCATTTGTGCTGTTTTATAATGAACATGAAAAAATACTTCAAATGGCATGTTTGTAAGACATGAAGGATGGCGTATCCTCCACTGTCATGCAGTTTTGGCTTTCAAGTGTTACGTCCGTTTCAAATTAAAAAGACCCAAATCAGTACTATTTATTTTCATTAAATGCTGTAGTTTGCTATAAATTTGCATACAGACATGTTGGAATATAACATTAACATGTTTTAACACTTCTTTTTCCTTATATTTTGCAATGGTTGACCAGGTATTAGCAAAAGGTGTCATATTAGTTTCAAGACACCAATTTGTCCTGTTTTTGGTGTCTTTGAAACTAATGTGACACTTAATTTGCACTTATACTTGATCAACCATTGCCCGGGGGGGGGGGGGGAAAAAAAAAAAAAAAAAAAAGAAATGCACCCTAAACAAGTATTTCCACCGACTAAAAAACATACCCTAAACAAGCATTTTTGTGTTTTTGCTCACCATAAACAAGTCTTTTTGTCAGTTTTTGCTACCATAAACAAGCGAGCAATGCATTGTGTTGATAATATACCCTTATTATCTGGCTTTGCTCATGTTGCTTTACTTCCAAATTACAATATTTTTGATGATTTTGATCACAATTTCAAGGTTATGAAAAAAACATACCCTTTTTTCCAAATTTTGCTGTTTTTGACACCCTAATCAATGTACGCTGCACATACATCGCTTGTTGGAAAACAGATACCCTTTTTACGTGTTTTCTTGTTCACACATCATATCCACCTTTGAATACAAGTGCCCCCCCCCCCCCGGACCATTGCAAAATACAAGGAAAAAGAATTAGTGTTAAAATATGTTAATGTTGTATTCCTACATATCTGTAAGTATATTTATAGCAAATTACAGTATTTAACAAAATTTGGTACATAAATACTGCTGTTTTGGTGTCTTTCTTTTAGAAATGCATGTAACACTTCAAGCCAACACTGCAAGA
>JAMKCH010028088.1:0-26497 GCA_023653785.1 Ophioderma brevispina | reverse complement strand
TTTGCAATTGACCAGAACAATAAATGTGAATGGTAGAGTTCAAAACTCTCTATATGTTCGCAAAAGAACGAAGTTTGTAATTAGAATAATATCGGAAATCTCCGATAATGATTAATTGGCTGCTGGAAACGTCTTCCATTGAAATAGCCGGGGAATTGCCCACATGTACGTTTCTACGCTTATCCATTGTTCGTCCGGTTTAGGGCAAGTCAAGTTAGAGATCATTTTCGTGAGGGTATACTAATTCAACAACGAACGGAAATAATATCGCGCGTTTCCAGCCGCATTTAATTACAATCAGGGATCCCGGATTCTAATTACAAAATCGCCTTTACTTTTTAATGACCAAAAAAATCGCTTATTTTAGACAAATATGATTTTTGAGCCACTTGACCACTCGCAGGTATAGTATAATAGTCAATTACGAACATAAAATGATGAAAATCTTAATTTTGAAAAATTGGGGGCGTTCTAAAAAAATGTGCCTAGTTAATGATCTTTAAATGAACTAAATGAAACAAAACGTATTGGAAAGCCTGCGTCTGTTTTCTTGATGCACAAAGCTACTTACTTATGTGAGATTTGAATATTGAAGAAAGAAATCGGTTTCCCCTTATACCAGTTGTACCAATTTTCTTAGACATGTTGTATATAGAACGTATTCAAATGTAACAAGTTAAAAAAGGATACAAATAGGTTAACTGAAAAACAAAAAGAAATCCATGATTTCTGTCATATAAATCCATGATTTCTGTCATGTAACCTGCCTCATCTGACAAACTTTTTTTCTGACACAAACTTTTAATTGAATTCGGAAACCCTTTCACCGATAAAGCACATGTTTTATTCTGTTTTCATTTATTGTTTTACAGGTTACTATCAGAACATTATAAGCCGTACGACAGTGAATTTACACCAAGGCCCGAACAGACAACAAGTTTAACGTACATGTACCCTTATGGAGTTACATTTTAATGAACTTTCGCCTTAAAACCGAGTATGAGCTCAAAGTGTTTGCGGCACAACACAGAACGGAATGGGGAATTTTACCTCAATGTACTTTTCAACATCTCCTGCTAACGAGGAGGTATGTAAATCAGCACATTAATTTATTAATTTAATGTATTATTAATTAGTAGTCTACTTAGTGCTTAAGGGGAAATTGCCTATTGTTATGCACTTTTAAGAGAGGCGAAATTTGTTTGCGCTTTAATAATCCGTCAAAGGATATGGAATCTTAATTTATGCCGATGAAGTGGAATAACAAAGGATATGATATTATTAAATAATAAAACGAGCTCATTTAGGCTAATGAACAATTAAAATTTCCCCTGAATTTAAGTATCATTATTATTATTATTATTATTATTCCCACTCCTGCCTCCGTTATGCGGAAATTGTCCAGGTCATCGTAGTCACCTATATCAATTTGTAATTATTTTAGCTCCATTTTTCTGATTAAAGATATTAATTTGATTTTCAATTTTATTTGAGAAAAGATTTCTCACGGTAAAAGTACATTTGTTTTATGAACAACAAAAAAGAGAGCAGGGATCCCCTATTGGTGTTTTTTGTGCAAGGTGCACTCCTGTTTAGACTAGATCGCGCAATAGGGGAAGTGGGAATTCCCCAAGAATGTACACTTAGAACTGAGTCCACTTGTTTATGCTTTGAGATCAAAACATTTTGCAAAATAGGTAATTCCTCATTTAGTTATAATTGTGAGGTGATGTAATGTAATGATGTAATTTACATGTGAATCATGCAGGTTATGTTTGCATGATGCTGTGGTAATATCTATTTTAGACGTGAGAACTTTGTGAAGTCAATAAATAATGCAGATTGAGTAAAGTCTTGAGTCAGCAGTGTAACCAGGAAAGCTATAGTTTGTAGCTAGTTTTAATCTCCAAGAATATAGATGTGTTCTTGTATAGTGCCCGGATTTATAATACTTTGGAGACCGCAGGAGCTTGAAAGCTATAAACTTTTGCTGGTCGTCTTTTAGCCAGAAGAGCTTCAGCTTGGCAATCAAAAAGAGATTCCAGATTGTGGTCCTTTGAGAATTAGCGACAGACTTATGTGGTAGAAGACCTGGATTGTATTGTAAGAAATTAATGTAGTCGAGGGAAACCTTGTCGTCTTGAACTGCTGGACAAAATTACTCAAGTCCTCATAAATTCGTCATGGAATATACATGGATATTTATGTGAACTATGCGCTGTCAATTTGGAGTCTTTCGCGTGAAACATATTCATCGTTGAACTGCGACGCTTTCAACACAGGACATAGAAGAACTCTTAACCCTCGTCTACCAAGGGGGGGGTGGTTTAAAAACCCCTGATTTTCCCCCCCCCCCTTAGTGAACTTTCGCTCCCGGTGCGCTAAAATGCCAAAACACTTTTTTTAAAAAACTTCTAGGTAATCGTTCTTCAATCCTTTCTTCCGGTCATTTTAGCGAAAAAAAATGTAGTACACCTCAATTTCCACACCTTCACCGGGGTCGGGTAATGCGTTCTAAAGTAAAGGGTGGGGGGGGGGGTGTTGCCACCAAGGATCTTTTTTGTGTGCATTTTTGGAATATTTGCACAGTTATTGCTCTAAAACTCTTAGTTTCTGTAAAACTAGCCAATTGCCATCATTTAGAGCTGAAAACCGCATGAAAATCCGATATTCCTAAGTTTTTTAGCGCAAATTGGATTTTCGACTATTTTGAAGTGACAATTCCAATTTTGTCGACTCGCGGACTTGATGACGCTACTAGGTATGGTTGGTATTATTTTGGTATCAATGGAAAGAGGAGGACCATAGCTCTATCCACTGGTATCAAAGCATGTGGTTAGCCGCCCCACCTCTGTTTTTCTTGGTAACCGGTTACCAAAAAAAGGCTTGGTAAGAGAGGGTTAATTTAAAATGTTTGTACTTTTTAATTTCACCACCAAAAATCGGAAATAATGCACTGGACCACACAAATTTGCTCAGCCATCTGTCAGGAGCAATTCCCCACTTTATGCCACGTGCCAATTCCATGTCCCACAAAATAACCTACATCCAAGACTACCTGTAAGGTCCCACTTCCATAAAGTCCCCGGAAGGTCAAATCGCCTAACTTCTTGAAGAGTTCACATAGAAATCATTCCTTAAATTTATCTTATGGGGCCCCCCAAATACAGTACCTATTAACATTGATATATGTAAAATTGTCTTCGGATTCAAATTTAAATTTATGCAGTCATTTACAAAAGGGGCACAAATACCAACTTTAATCTTGAGTTAGCCTAAATAATTAGGACTCCGAATATTTCACACTTTGGTTCTTATTAAATCTTGGCAACTTAACTAAATTGTAACCAAATATAAATTAACATTTATTGCCAAGCCACAATGTTCCGCCAACAAGTTCCTTCCTGAGCCAGGAACTTTGCCCCTTCCCATCCCCCCCCCCATTTAAGCAAACAGTACTACATCACCTTAAAAATTGCTATGGTCAGGCCTAACTCACAATTATTGCTCAGTCAAAAACACTGTGTCTCATGGCCCACTACAGGGGGGTAATGGGACTTTTTGATGTTTATTAAAGAAAAACCATAGCACTTGACAAATTTTGCCTAAAAATGTCCTTGCCCAAATCATCCAAAATGGCACCACCCATCCTCCGAAAATATCTTTAAGCTTTGCTTGATCCGGTGGATCTTTGACAGCATGTTCTTTCCCAACCCCAAACACACCTTACGCGCAAATTTGTTTAATTTTTATGGTGCAAGCGGTTGCCACAACCGGGACTAAACTCGCCAACATACTGCTCTCTCAGGAATATCAGACCACACACTCGTGAATCTGGAGGAAGTGTCTAATAGCCTGTGAGTTTCCTTTACCCTAGCTCTTATATCCCTAGATTCGACTTAAGATACATTAGAGACTAATGGTATTAATACAGGGGTTGGGAATTCATTAGCGTACAAAACCAGATTCAACGCCCAGTCACTCCTGGGCTAATATCTTGCACCGGTAACCATACCACTTTACTATACACCGCCCTGAAGTTTGTGGATTCATTTCCCCTGCATGCTTAATGATACTATCACCCATTATCAGAGTTCACATAGCCATACCACCTGCAAGAAACAAAACAGAGGTGGGGCAGGCTAAACACACTATTGCGTCTCATAGCCTCAAAAAAATAAACCAGTATTTGCACCTTACATGGAATTATCTAAAATAAAGTTATAATCATGCACGCACCTAATTTAATTTACGTGTAAATCCAAGAGACAATGCCGAAATTGCTTGGCCCCCTCAAACCGTAAAAATGGAATTAATAACATGTACATGGCATTAAGCATGATGATTTAAAGGCCACATTGAACTCATACAAAGAAATAGGTGTCATGTCTATGTATAGTTGAATGCATCCGCCCATCCACTTCCCATGCCCCCCCCCCCCATTTACTTTTATTATCCAGATAACCAGCCATGCTGGTGAGTGGCCGCCCCCTAGCCTAAACAATGCGATTTGAAAGGATTCTGGAGATAGACCTACACTACCTGCGGCCAACTTTAAATATGATAAGTGAAAAGTGTGGAGAGGATCCCCACCAAAATGAATGAACAATGGCCCACCCACCAGTGGCCTAGCACTAGTGTAATCCAACATTGCGCTTACTGGACTAAAACTAACCTCCCCGTACTGCCCAATTGTGACAGTTTGACCGTCCCCAACTGATCTGTTTTCGAGAATTTAACCACCACCTGCAAACAGATGATCAACCCTGGACAAAGGAATATCTTGTACATTAATTGGACGAGAATTATCACCTTGTTTAGTTGCATTGAACTCACTCACCTACCTCAAAATCCAAAAAAGCAATAAAAAAGGATCTTTAAAAACCAAGCAACACCTCATAGAAAGAACTACAATCGAAGGCAAAAGGCCAACTACTTTCTGAGAACAGTAAAATGTAATTGGAGTTCTCATGTCCTTTCCTGGAATTTGAAACGTGTACATCCTTCCTTTAATTTGGACCAAAAAGCTGTCGATTGATTCACCCAATCCTGTAATTGTGTAATACGAAATAGCCGACGTATATGTTTTCACCGAAAGGGGGAAAAACCCCTGCAAGTTCAAAAGGAAATAAAAGTACTACCTACGAATAGGTGCTGGCCACATGCTGGCTAAACCATACTCCCTCCTAAGGAATGAATCTATCTATCGCTCTACAGTCAGTATGCCCAATAACTTTCAGCTATGGAGGATTTTAATAAACACCTGAATTCTAGCCCAGAGAGTCTCCACATGAATTCGGGTACCAAGCCTCCTTTCGCATCTGCTGCTGGGGCCTCCCTCCAAAAGCGTTCGATCTGAAATCGAGAAAGTGCACTGCAACGTTTTGCTTTTGCCGGGGATGGTTCCTATCACTAAACCTAAATTCTGTTCAACATTTTTGAGGACGAAAATCTCACTAAGTTGCATAATGTGTGGGACACTTTGATGTAAGTTTGTTAATAATACTTTCTAACTACAGCCTTATGCCGATCTTGGTCCCCTTCCCGGGCAAAAAACCGGTAACAAAACCTACCCACTAGCAGCTGTAAACACCTCTATGTCATCTGCGCTTGCCCACATTTGATCTGGGATTATTGACACACCATTGAAGTCTTCAAAAATACCAGCCACATTTTCAATCACTCTTAGCCCCACGATATCTAATTTTGTGCCAATACTTTTGTAATCTCACATGTCAAATCTAAGGCCTACTACGATATAAAAGGCCCTACCTGGGGCTATTGCCTTGCAGACAAATGACAAAGAGCAATTAGGATTGCAACTCTTTTCAAATGTATACTTGTCAAGAGCTGAGTTCAACTTTTTTGCTTTGATTTTTTGAATTTTAACTGATGGAATAGATATCACTTGCTTGCTACGATCAATTTCTAAACCCAAGTACACATACTTCTCGTTGGTCCCCAGACGTTATCTTTAGCCAGCCACCCCTAACTTCATGCAAACCCTCTCAAAAATCCCAAATGAGCACACTCCGATCTGCTATTTGTATCGCTCCCCCCTACGATCAGATATCAGCAGCGAAATGTAGATGTTACCGTTGCACCTCCCTTCTGGCTGCCCCCATTCCAAAAACTGAGAACTTCCGAACAAAAGCCGGATAACATGAGCTCCCTCGGTAGCCTTGTCAACATAAAAGTTTATCCCCAACCTTCATTCCCAACTCTAACAAAATCTCTGGGATACAGGTAGTAACGGAACGCCGACTCAATGTCCTCCTTTAGGAGCCATCAAGGCGCTTTTTGCCTAACCTTTTACAACGTAGTTAACGGCTAAATAATTTGTGTATTTGCACAGCACAATATGACCTATCAATACCGTCATTTATGGATTCCCCATCTGGAAAAGAAAGGATGGCTTAACCTAAAACTTCCCCTCCTCACTTTAGGTAATTAAACCACCGTGAGATGGATAAAGATTTGGAATAGGTCTAACTTTGAAAGGACCTGCAATCCGACCCGAACTACTTCTTTCGTTAATCTTTTCTACGTTTTTGGGTTTCCATTAAATCAGAGACAGACTTCAGGTTTTGTGAGTTCTTGCATCCCGTTTACCCAAATAACCCAGTCTAAAATCCCTACGAGAAAACCTTCTCCTAGTAATAGCTGCATCAACATTGGGATAGCGTGTGGCATAAAAAAAAAACAAAGGAGTAATGCTGCCAATAAACGTAGACTGTATTTACAGCATAAGCAATTAGAACCTAAGTCACAAGCTGATGTAACACTTACTAGCTTAGGATTTGGAATTCTGTCTGCAATTGTAAGCACTGGTGGTCCCTGACGCACACATTTGCTAGACATTTGTGTTTAATTTACATTTTGCCCTGGAACATCCAGTGCTATTAAAGTCTTACGTAATCCCCCTTCAAATCCTTTTCCACAATGGGCGTTTGTTTGATATAGGCCTGTACTTGGAATTTTACTTCGGCATTGGGGGGCAGCGAAATTCCTGTCTTGTGGGGAGTTTCTACCCCAGCCTGCGTTTGGACTAGCGGTCTCCTGACTGATAAGTACGATTGCAAAAGCAACCAAATTACGTATAGCAGAGGAAGATTTGACATATAATGGCCTATAAACTCTCCTCAGGAGAGACTGCAAAGATCTTTGAGGGTGAGACTGAGTTGTCCCTTATCTGCATTTAATGTCTACTGAAGCCAGCCCCAACCCATATGAACAGCCGTCCAGCGGTCGATAATTGAGGCATAGTTTAGCCTTTCCTGTTCCTGCGGTCTTTGAGGATGAACCGCCATGTAACGGCCATAATATCAAAAAGGCCGACGTCCAAACAGGGACTGAATGAAATAGACCTCATAAACTTTTTATACCTGCCTAACACCAACAACCATCATCATTGACTGAGAGTGATAACTCTTTCTTCTCTTTTCCATTAATCTCGCTCTTCTCTAGCAATAAGCCAAAGTCCACAAACTCCCCATTTATAATGCTTTAATTCAGAGATTGTGGGCAGCCCCTCCCCTAAAGGGGCTACGATTGAAGACAACCTGATCCAATATTAATTTTGCAAAGTATTCACAGACATGTTAGGATTAACAGTTTGTAAACTAGGAACTGGGAAAAAAGCCAAGGCCTCTCTACACTGACTTGACGTTGGGATGAAAAAACGTCCCCCAAAACGGCCACGAGTGATGCCTATTTACATGATAACTAGATTAAATACCCAGCCCACACTTGACTCTGGGGCCAATTGGTACATCTCTAAAGGAAGTGACAGGATTTGCTACAATTAGTAAATATGGAACCACCCAAGGTAGTTTACGCACCCCAGAAAAACTTTATGAACAACAATTTGGTACACTGATTATGCCCACACTAGAATTTGGAAAATCCAAACTCCTACATTTGTTGTAGTGCTGCAACTGAAGGTTCGGATGCAAAGAATTTAATACATGAGAGCTTGAGGTATTTAAAAAATAGGCCTATCATAAACTTGATTTACATTCCCAAAACTCCACCAGAAGGGTCTTGCAAAGACTAGCTCCAGCTGGGTGAGACTGGCGCAATACCCCCGACCTATTCCCGCCACACTCTACAGCGCGGCTGAACTCTTAGCTGAACTTGACTGAACAATGTTTAACGACACCCCATTGTCTAGATTACCATCCGATCGGCTTAAATTTGGTTTGATGAAGATTGGTTCACGATGTTTTGCGATGACGCATAGTGGGCATAGTATCATCCATGCTGCTGCACTATCACGTCGAAATTTTGGACTCGCTACGCAACTCTGCAACTCGCTTTGAGCACCCGAAACAACCAATCCGTCAACTCTGACGTCCTCCGGTCGATGTCACCCAGGGCGCCTTCCCCGCCTCGACTGAATCCGGACTCTACACTAAATTTTGGCGTCGATGAATTAACCACTACTCTCACCAGACTTTATAGCGTTTGAAGCACCACATTTTGAGCTACCGTGGTCGCCGACATTTTGTTTGTTTCGGCAGAAGTGTTTCTAGAAGATTCTCCAGCCATCAAATTTCTCATAGTCTTCGCCTGTGCGCGAGTCTCTCTAACGCTACTCGCAATTGGCACTAAATTTTGGCTGGTCGGCTTTTCCTTTTCGTTCCCCCGGCGTCGACCGCATCTCCTCAATACATATCCAAGTGTTTGAAGAAATGCAAAAGCTAGTCTTACGAAGACGAAGTATATGGTCGCGTGCACCTGCAAGTCTATAGGTATCTTGACTGACCAGACCTGTCCTCCAGAACAACCCAGCAATGCATGGCAGAGAAATACAAATTAATCACTTGGGGCAAAATAACTGAAAGTTCAAGGTGAACGTTATCTCAGTGCATGTTTGTATTCTTCTCATGCTGTTGATCTGGAGGGCAACACAAGTCCATGGTCAACATAATTAGCTCTGTGGCAGAGGGCCCCACAATATATTGGATTTTCGATGAGATATTTTTTCTCCTTGAAACAACTAGGGCTAGCGTGGCAAGATCTAATAGCGTTTACTAGGTGACGCACCCCTTACAATCGTCGCCCGCATCACATACTGTCGTATTTCACATTTTTGAGGTTTTTTTGCGAAATTACCGCCTACTTACTTAGTTCAACGAGTTCTTGCCATCCACAAGGTGGTATCAAAATGTGAGGATGGCCTAATTAATTGTTTATAATTACTGATTTTTTACATTTGTCCTCAAAATCATCATATCGTGTTCACATACGTCGTATTTTAAAATGCCATTAATTTACACGTGTTTGATATAAGCGTTCTATTTTTCCGATCTCAAAAATAAAACGATTCCACCTACAGATCTATTTTGACGTATTTCAATTCGTGATTTCGTAACACAAGCGTTTCAAATTTAGTGATCTATTTTACGTTTACATTGAAAAACAACGGTGTTTGATGTTGGATGCTTGTATGTGTTTGCTCTGGTTTGTATTTGTAAGATTTGTTTTGTTTTTTTTTATGTGTACTGTTGTATTGTTTATTGTTTGTAATATGCGTCGTGTCGTATTTTGCAAATACATTATTGTGATTCACATACAGACTTATAACTTGTAGCTAATTAAGATAATAAATTGCCCAGTTTAAGTTGGATTTATGTTTATATGGACTTTTAAAATGGTTTTCTTCAAAAAAACAGTACAGTCAGATGTTTCCATTTATGCTTGTTGTACCGTATAGAATTGAAATGTCGCGATAGATTTTTAATTGCGATTTTTCTCGAAAACGTGTTTTGTAAAATACGACAGTATGTGATGTGGGGACGAAGTACATAATTTTTGCTTAAAACAAATTGTCTAAATTATCAAAATCAGTTCTACGCGTGTTCTCACTGCTAGTTGTGGCACATTTTCGTGAAAATGAATTTAAATGTCACTCTCCTTTTTCCCCCTGAATATCAGTGACCAAGCGATGTACACCACGTTCCCATGACTCCAGCAAATATGGTGCTATTGATAATTAAATCGCCCGTTATGAATAGGATGAATAGGATGAATAGGTCAACGAACTTCAGATTCTCTGGGACTGCAAAATCCATTGTATTTTCAGGACGTTAACAGCTTTTGAATTGTTTTCACGGCCCGGTTTATATTGAACTACAGCCTCATTTCGAATAAATAAAACTAAAACTTTCTGCTGGGAGGTTAAATAACGTTGATCGTATATTCCATCGTTTATTCAAAAAGAACACGAAGATGAGTAAAAATATGAAAGAATGTTGATTGGCAAGATATGACCTAACATCATGGTCAAAACCAACACCCACTAACTTACTCATATTAATATTGACCTCTTTTCTATTCAATTAAAAGTAGTTCGGCACCGGTTAACATGCATTTCATGACAGGTGAATATGTTTCGATTTCTGCTATGAAATCAAAAATGCATAGAAATGGGGTTACGTGGCAAGTACGGGTTTGGTTCTGCAAAACGGTTAGGTCACAGTTGCCAACAATTTTTTTCTCATTAGCTTTTTCACATGTTTTCCCTTTCGAATAAGGATGAACTATAGGGTCAAGGAAAATTGAACACACAGTAGAACCCTAACGTTATTTACGGTGATTTGAAAGAGGACGGGGTAATTTCTGTACCACGTCATGAAAATAGCTGAATCTAAATCGAGGTGGGTGATGGGTTTAATTATAAGACCGCAATCTTTTCAGTGCCATGGGTAAGGTAAAAACAATGACTCTGCAGTTACCAGATGAAAAAGAATCTGTGAAGTGTTTTGGCCTTCTACATACCGAAGCGGAGGTACTTATCAAGAGCCCCCATTAATTTGAGGGGTGGGAGTCAATGATCGTGGTATAACCAAGTCACTGATATTCACTGATAAATTGAGATGACATTAAATTCATTTCTCGAGAATGTGCACCATATAAGAAGTGAGAACACAACGTAGAAATGAGTTCTGTAATTTTGACTAAAGTTTTTCGGAAGAATTATGTACTTCCCAGGGGTGCCCACCTTGGTCCTTATCAGAGCATCTTTTTTCGCTTTGGCATCATGACATACACCTTCCTACTCTCGTTGACAGAATTCGTTGTGAACCAAAAATAAGCCTTGCAGCCCCGCGAAAGGGAGAGGGAACAATTGATTACAGCAAACAAAAGGACAGCAGCCCCGAAAATTGCGTGTCAGAACACTGGCCAAAAGGCACAACAATGCCTGAGTATCGGGATGAACTATTTCCCTCAAGGGGTAATCAGTTATTTCAGATGCTTCAAAAACTCAAGTGATGAATATTGTTTTTGGACATCCAAATTATTAAACCAAACCAATTAAAATCATTTAAATCTGTTTATTATATAAAATTCAGATCATTTGTGCACAAGGCTCATTTATTGTGTTTGTAAGGTATTTCTGACCTTTGGCGTCCACTGGTACATATCACATAAGAAATTAGGCATATGGGCAAAGTAATGCATCTTTATATAGTTCGAATTTTGTATATTAAGCGGTTTTGCTAAAGACAAGTCCGTCGTGCAGTTCACTACAACATCATCAATATAGAACAATTTTACCGCACCGGGGCCCCCAAGTTATTAATATTAGCAAATTTATAACAATTCCCCCTCGAGAATTTGTTATAAAGCACCGTGCCTTAGTGAGTGTGATACCAGTGGATAGCTAGGGTCATCCTCTATTTCCATTTGATACAAAAATAAGTACCAATTACCTTGTATGGCGTCACACAATGAACGTCATCCAAGTCCGCGCAAGTCGGCCAAGCCAAAATTGGGCATTTTACACAGAAAATAGGCGAAAATCAATTTGCGCTAAAAAAAACGTTAGGAATATCGGATTTTCAGGCGTGTTTTCAGCTCTAAATGATGCAATTGGCTAGTTAACATAACGTAGGTTTAGCAGCCATATGTGCATAATTTCCAAAAATGCAACATTAAAATATCCTTGGGTGGAACCACCCCCTCCCAACCCCCCTTCGACTTTGACCGCATAACCGCTAACACGGTGCGGTGCTACCGTTTTAAAATGACCGGAAAAGGATGAGAGAAACGATTACTAGAAGCTTTTTACCAAAAGTTTTTGCATTTTAGCGCACCGGAGCGAGTGTCACTAGGGGAACCATTTTTTACTCGACAAGCATTTTTTATGTCCTTTTTTTTTAATAATCAGTTTTTTTTTTTTTTTTTTTTTTAATATTAAAAAAAATATTTAACCCATTAGATCATCCTCTAGTGGCCCACACTCGATTAATAATTATATTTTTAAAAGAAATCCAAGATATGGCCAAATTATATTTGGTCGCATTTTTATATTTCGAATACCTTTCCGCTCAATATCTAGTTGAAAATCGTGATTTTTGTAATTAACTTGAAACTAACGTAACTTTTAAACAAAGCGAAGTCGTAATCAACCTGAATCTGGCACAGATATCAAAGCATCCAAAGGGCTTTGAAACATGAAGCAGATTTTTAAATTTTGTCTTATTTGATTTAGACATAAAGTTTCCTGATTGGACAGCTGATGGTTTGCCATGGTACCCATATTCAAAAACCAACTTCATGGTTTTTCTGCGCATTATACCCATGCAACCTTCTATCCACCATTGGTCTAAATACACCTTACCGTTGAGCAAGTGACATTTGTTCCTGTGGTTAGCCAATCAAGTTCCTGTTAGTTTTACCTGGCAACAATAAAAGAAGGCCAATGTTTCAAACTATGCGGACCTGGGCTACATAGGATTTACACACTTATATGTAACCTATTGGTTAAGTCGAGAAAATTGATACAACTAGACCCCTTAAATCAGCGATGTAAATCAATGTACATCCGTCCCTCTAGGAATAATAAAGTGGTATTTCCTTTTGGCCAAATGATTTTAACGCATTTGATATCACTATGTAAACACACAACAAGTCGATGTAATAATTCAGATTTTGCAGAAAAAGGCATTTTTGTGCTCCAATTCAGTATTGTGTTTACACATGGTATAAGAATATCTTTTTAAATATGTTAAGAATACTTTTATTTTCCATTTTTTTAAATACATTTAAAACGGTGAATTTGTTTGTTTGATTGTTCTTGCCTCGTATCCCAAGTCATTGGTAATGGCTTTGTGCTGGTGTCAGGATTTGTTCAGCTAGTGGTGGCGATCAGGGCTGCGTGGTATCCATGATAACGGACGCTCCTAACTGTCGCTATTTTTGAGCTGGTCTGATTGGAACGTCAGGGTTTACACACCCTACTCTGATTCGACACTGACTGCGATGACATGTACAGGTTTGTGACTCTCTGTACACGGGACCGACGGCTTTTAACACCCCTCCGAAGGAGGGATTGCTTTCATGGACCATTTGCCCAAGGTCCAATGAACCATGGCGGATAAGCTTTATTCGTATTTATCAATAGCTGGTATATCAGATCAATCCAGAATTGATAGTACCCGAATAAATCCAGCAGTCCACGACCCCACCGGGATTGAACCCGGGAATTTTGATGGTAAAATTGCGCCAGAGGCAAGCACCCTACCGCTAGGCCACACGCTCTCCCACGTGGCCTAGCGTTGCTGATAATAAATAATTTAATAAAACCGGACTTCGTTTCTGAGTAAAAACATAAAATCCAAAAAAAGTTATTTGGCTCCACATATTACCCCGTTTACCCTATTATAGCAGGAGCAGATATCATAGGGGCCTTATTTAGGAATTCGTTTCCTCCCACTACAGAAAGGTTTGAAACACCTTTGGTTAGTTAGTATGGACCCTCTACAGCAATGCTAGGTAGGTTAGTATCCTCAAATTGTGGTATCACTTTTGCAATAGGGCCATTTAAGTTTTACAACAGGGGTCAACTTTTTTAATGCCCCATTCATGTTGGAAATGTAATGCCTATTGTTTTTTTCCCATCAATCTAAGTATTCCAGAAAATGTTATAGTTGTAACCACCTAGACCATTGGTGTTGGAGTTTAGGGTAAAAATGGGCTAAAATGATTAAAAAGGTCAATCTTCAATTTGTTACATGGGTCAACTTAAAAGTTAATCTGATTATATTTTAAATCTTGCAAATTATTGGCCCTGAGGTAAGTGGACTCCCAAAAAGTAGAGTTGTGATTATGTTAAATGTTTACTAACGGAGATAAGGCAAAGAGGTCACTAACGACCATTGGGATTTAATGTGCCCCTATGACCTATGTTTGGTCGCATATAACATGATCACTATACAATGCAGATGGTACAAACTTATTCCTTATTTTTACCATTAATCTAGAGGAACAAGTATCTATCATTTTTTGAACAAAATTGGAGCAACTTCTGATTTTGACCCCGTACAGAATAGAAATGACCTTTTTCTACCATTTTAGCCATTTCGACCCTATAACTCCAAACCAATGTTCGTAGATGGTACAGAACGATCATTTTTGGAATCCTTATGACAAGACGGACAATATGGCAATAACATTTCAAGATGATTGGAGCATTTTTAAAGTTTACCCCCCCCCTCTTTGGTTGGAAACTTAATTGGCCCTATTGAAAAATGACTCCACAAATTTGACGTACGACCTACCTAGCGTTGATATAAGGGGTCCACATACTAACTACCAGAATGTGTCAACCTTTTCTGTAGTGAGGGGTCAACGAGCTGTTTGAACCTGGGTCTAGCTCCTCCACTGAAATGGGAAATTTGAATAAATGAATGCTTAAACGTAAATAAGTAAAACAATCTGCTTGTGAAGCCTGGCCTTCGCAAACGTCAAAAAAAGAAAAAAACTTGTTAATTAAAAAAAAAAAAAAAAAAAAAAATGTATAAGTTTAAGCAAAATAAACACCCACCCACCACACGCCACACACACACCGACGCACAGCCCCCCCCACCACACACAACACACCAAACAATCAATAACATAAATATCAAACACAAGAACAACTCAGACGCCACAAGTTTTTGTTTAGCAACACGGTTATATCATGTGCATGCATAACATGCATGCCATGCAGAAAGGTGTCCCTTAACGACCTTTAACCCCCATGCCGAGCACAAATTTTGTTGAAGGTCTTAAACTGGTTCTTATACATAAGTCACGTACCATGCAAATTTGGGTATAGCAGCTTTGATTTTTTTGGAAGATTGTTCACATTAACCGTGATTTCCTTTAATGACCTTTGACCCCCCCATGTTGAGCACAACGTTGTGAAGGGTGCCAAGCTGCTTTCAGATGCATGAGTTACGTGACCATGCTACCTTACATAAGCAAATATGATTTTTTGTTTTTTTTTTTCACATTAAGAACGGAAGTTTCCCCTTTAATGACCTTTTGACCCCCATGTTTGAGCACAGTGTTTGGTGGAAGGGTCTCAAGTTGCTTCCTATGCATGAGTTACGTGACCTTGCTACCGGAGAATTGCATATGCAGCTAAGATTTCTGACAGATTTTTCACATTAAGCCCAGAAGTTCCCCTTTATGACCGTTGACCCCCATGTTGAACACAATGTTGTGGTGAAAGGCTCAACTGCTGTCAATATGCATGATTATGGTTGCCATGCCTACCTTACATAAGCATAGATTGATTCTTTAATTTTTTTCACATAAGACCGGAAGTACCCATTTAGTGACCTTGTGACCTCCATGGTGGAGCAGAACTTTGGTGGAGGGTCTCTAAGTGCTTCATATGCCTGATTCCACGTAACCATGCTAACTTCCATTTAGCTAATATTAATTTTGAAGATTTTTTCACATCAGACCGGAAGTGACCCCTTAATGACCTTTGATCAAATTCTGTGTACAACCCTTAGACAACCGACAATGTCTCGTCACATGAACGGAGCCATTCACCTACACGGGTTTTGTTTGTAGAAGAAGATGCATTTTAAAGAGTTTTTTCCGACGAGGGTCCCTTTAATTAATCGGCCCACGTGACCTTTGACCCCAACCTGGGTACACCGTAGAAGGGTCTTGGGTCAGTGGGTCTTCTGAAAACATCTGTGCATAGCATTTATTCTGTGGCAGAAGAAGTCTTTTAAGTTCCGACGGAGTGCCCCTTTAATCAGTCCCACGTGACCCCGACGAGCGGTCAATGTAAAAACTATGTACCCCTGGTGTAGCTTGGATCAGTGGTTCTCCTGACCGATTTGACTGTAATCGGAGAAAGGGTTTGGCAGAAGAAGGTAAAAAGCAAAGCGTCTGAAGGAAGAAGAAAGACGACGATGAAGGAGACGGAAACTAAACAGCACAAGCCACAATATATGCGCATGTTAAAGGTGCAACGAGAGGCATTTCACCTATAAGGTGTCTCTAAAAAATGAATTAATGATTTTTGTCCTGATGAAAGCTTTCCATCAAAATATCACATCTGAGAACGATTGGGTTAGAAAGTTCTTTGGCTTACAAAAAGGAAATTTCTAATTTCGTCTAGGAGCAAATACGAAATTCAGCCTATGTGTTACATTGAAATGTAAGCAAATCAAAATCACCCTTTTCCTCTCTTAAGACCTGTCTGTAGCCTAATACAAAATTACACGGTAAAGAATCTATTGGGGTCTACAATCATATCAAATTAATATTCTGACACAATATTTGGATGTCTCAAAATCTCTTGTTGCAACTGCGAAACCTAAAAAACAACTAAACAAACTCTAAAAACACCCCAAAAATGAACGATTATTGTTTGTCTTTTACCTGTATTTGTTTCTTGGAGACGCACCAACGAAAAAACCCAAGAGGAAGATGTCAAACGCTACTGCAGTGATGGTGGAAATTCCAAAACTCATGGAGAAGAGTCGGCGTATTTGACGTATGTATGGGTTGTTATTCCGGAGATCCAGGCGAACTTGAATCTAGAGCAAGTACTGTAGGGAGGCGGGTAGTTACCTTTTTGACCCCGCCTTTTACATTCATACAAAAAGAGTTCCTATTGGACTCCCGTTGATCAAAAAGTGAGGAGGAGAGAGAGAGACGGGCAGAGAAGGGGGGGGGGGCAGAGATACTTTCTTGCATGGCCCACTATCAGCCGAACCGACTATAGAGCATCCTGGGTGTTTTTCAGTTAGTCTTGTAAAAAAATTCTGGTCACCATGTTGACAATTTGGTCCTTGGTGATTTTTATCTTGTACTTGGGCGCACGTTTGTTTTATTTCCTCTGTGAGAGTTTTCAATGTGAAAGAAACATGCTAAAAGTTGTCGGGTTTTCCAGTGACAAGTGTATATAAGTTCCCCCTGTATACATGCACTCCAACACCGGCGAAGGAGTAAAGCAGACACAACTAAAGAAATAACAAAATAAAGTGAAAAAAAAAGAAGAAAACCAACAACCAAAGAAACAACTATCCTTAAAATGTAATCGTTTGTTTTCGTTTGTATCTCCTCACTAAAAATTCAAATACTGCACAGCCAGGTCCCTAAACCCAGCATAATCATTGGGCATTGCGATATTCCTTTTTTTGCTGCGGGTTAATCGAACGGCGTTAATGTAACTATTCAAGAAATGGGTTTGCCTTCTGCGATCGTCGTACTAGAGGTCATGGCTATGCACAAAGGAATGTTAATCTATGTCTACCTGAGCTATTTTTTGGAACAAACGCCCGAATGGGATGGTAGTTGTCACCCCCTGTAAATTTTTCCTTACTGACCTCCGATTCCTTAAATGGGTACCACAGAACAATTATCGCTTCTTCTTTCCTAATGGTTTCCAACTGATACTAACATTCCATTATGTCACATGCGTCAAATTAAGTTGAGGAAAAGTTATGAAATACTTGGATATGGGTGTAAATTTGATAGCATGGTATTGCGCAATTTTTATCTGGATTCTGGATTATCTATATCTGTCATTTCCCATGATGAGCAGCAAGCAAACATTTAAAACATTTCATTTTTTTTATTTTGTTAAATACACTTCCCCTATTCTCCACTGTGTTTAATGGAATGACAGTTTTGCGGTCATGTGAAGTTCATGACGGCATTTGTGACCTTATTCCGAGACAATAAAACTCATTTGGGTATCAATGGAAAGAGGTGGACCATAGCTATCCATTGGTCTTGTTATCAAAACCAATTGTCCTGTGATATGTCCCTTTGTCTGTGATGTCTGTCTAGGCACTTTTTTTTCTCTCTCTCCTGGAGGGGGTTCGCACACCCCCCCCAACCCCGTCACTTTGTGATCACCCTTTACTTTACCTATACCCCGGTGGATGTTTGTTTTTGCATAAAAGAATCATAATCTACATTACAGCTGGAGTGCTCTGTGAGCTGAATTCGCCTTTAAGATTTGCTCACTGTACTATATGTATTCCATGTGTTCTAGAACGAGCGGTCTTTGAGCATAAAAAAAAACCATAAAATTCAGATTTCTTGGACAGCAGTACACTGTGTGATAGTCAACGATTGCCGAGATTTTATAAATGTTCTTCATCACACAAATATTGGATCAATATGACAATATATTTGGGGCTGGGAATGTTTAATATTTATTGTACAGCTATGTAAAATTCGTCAAATGATTTTCCATTGTTGTTTCACTATTTGTTCGCCAACTTTTTTGAAAGTGAATGTATATCTATTGACGACGATCTCTGGAACGTACTATGAAATACGCGATACTAAACATGTATAATGATTCTAAGTGTGGCAGATTTGAAAAAAACATATGCGTGTCATTTCAACCACGTGTGCAGTAAGAGTCCGCCTGAAATAGTTAGGTTAATTTGCCATTATGACATCTTTTACCACTAGCCGCGTGAGAATGAACGCACATCTTTCTTCTTTTATGCAGGGAAATTTAAGATATTTGTTGAACGCCAAATCAAAGTAGATTGACAGCTTCTCCCAGACCTGAAAATTCGTAGAAGCTAGCTTGGTCTATAAACGGAAGTCGTGGAAGAGCCAAGATTTCCTTGTTGGTGATGGAAAAACACAACAACATCCTCCACTGAGCATGGAAACGATACAACATTTAATTGCCATTGTAGTGTTTATAATAGAGGAAGTTGTTGTTGTTGTTGTTTTTATATTTTATTGTTTGGTTTCTTTAATTTTTGTCTTGTTAATGTTATTTGAGATTAAAAATACGTGTGAAATAAATTTTAAAAAAATAAACCTTTGTTAAATTACCACACAAAAGTAAGTTGGCACTTTTTTAATCATGTCATGTCTTATTTTAGCATGTCTTAATTAAAGTATAACTATTTCCATCTCTTGACAGACATGCTGCGTTTACGCACCAGCTTGCCTATAAATGGAGTAAAAATAGACTTGCATGAGCGTGTATGTGTGTTGGGTGTGTGAGTGTGTTGGAGCTGAACGGTGGGTTTGGTGTGTGTGTGTGTGTGTGAGGGTGCGTGGTAGGTGCGTTGGTGTTGTGTTTTCACAACGTGGTGAAAAACTTAGCGTGTGGCAGTGGCGTAACTTTCTTTTTGACATGAGGGAATGGGGTTGATGAAATGTGTGAATGAAACGGTTTTTGCTGAAAAGATCCATCACTAGCCCATGTTCCGATTCGCGGGCTAAAAATTTTGCCATTTTGAAGCTAATATCGTTTTAAATGTAAGTGTAATTAGAACAGATTCGCGAATGAAGCGCGCGAAATTTACAATTTTAACACTATTATGGTAAAATATGAGGTTATGTTGGTCAAAACATATGAACATTCAAAAAAAAAACCGCATCGACATGGGGGGGGGGGATGATCGTAATAACCCCAGCCCCCGGATTTTCGCCTATGATCGTTTGTCTTTTTATACGTCTTGTCACGACACTATGAGGCAATGAGTATCAACTCCATGGTACAGTTCATAGCTTGCATTCACAATTGTATTTAGCACACACCCCTGATTTTGTGTATCATATATGATACTAGAAATACACATGATCAGTTCATGTCAATGCATGTACAAGTACCACCCCTGAGACATTGCCCTGGTTGATGAGCATGTTGTAACTCATAATAGAAGAAATGTTTTTCACAGGGAGTGTTAAGTGGGTTTAGATGTAATTTTTAGTGAGTTTACACAACACAATCACACAAGTAGACCACAGAGGGCGTATGTGTAAAGTGGTAAAAATTGCAAATGAAGACATTTTTAATATTCGCACTGGCAAACAGATACATCTGCGTTTTTCTGTGTGTGCGCGCGGAGTGTGTTGTGTGTGCTTTTTGTAGTCTGTTGTTGTCTATCTCTATCAGGCTTAGGTGCAGGATCTGTCCTTGTGTTTCTTCGTAGTGTTTTATTTTTGTGTTGTCTCATTTAATATTCCGATCTCCCGGTCACACCTCCCTTTGGCAGCGATTTCGCTCCCATGGCAGTTGTGTTTGGCTTTGCTTACCGCATTTGCTGCCTTATATGTGTACAAATGTAAAGTTGTTATTTCAACAGATCCTTGAAAAGCAAACCAATTATGAGCAATTTAAAGGTGTGGTTTACCGTCTTATCAGGTCCCATTTTCTCTACTTTTCACTGGGGCAGTTTCGTTTACTTAGTTACTCCTGGTTCCCTATGTTCCTTCTTTCCCATCCCCCGTCTCTGTTCCCCTGGAGCTTGAATCGGCGTAATCGTCAAAACCTTTACTACAAATCGTAGTTTTGATGGAGTAGAAGGGAGACGAGGGTGTGATCGGGTCACCCACCTGTAAAAGTGAACAAGTTACAGCAATTCAGTGTTTAAAATACAAAACAGCGATTGAATGAATAGAACGGAATAAATGAACTTTTAGAAACGGGTATATTTTTACGAAGGTGTTGTAATACATGAATGTGAGTATCTTTTTACCACAACATGTAGAGAGCACGTGTAGTCCAGTGAAAAAGCGCATGGCTCATGACCGTTAAATCGCGAGTTCTGAGTCCCTGCCGTGAACAACGTGTCTGCCTCCGGGCAAGATACCAACGACAATTAATGAGCTGTATGGTGTGATATACAACTAGGGTAATCACACGTGCGCTAACACCGACCTAGCACCTATAGATAAATATCTATCGCTCCCTACCAACCCTTGCTTGTTTGCTTAATTGTAAGAGGCGCCGTCACTAGTAAAAATACGGAGGTTGGCCGTTTTAGTCCGGGCCGAGGAAAAAAAGCGCACGTGTGTTTTGTTTTCAACACTTGTTTCTCTGGCCATCTCAGGAAAAGATTATTATATAACATCATCCTTGTCTACCTGGAGACTAAGTAGTTAAAATTTCAAACATATAAAATCGTATATAAAATACCGTCATAATGTTATCCGCTAGAAGCTCTGGACACCTTTTGGACCTAGCCCTACAGATAATTTCTATCGCGCCTCTACCAACCCTGGATTGTTATCTCAATTGGTAAGAGCGCCGCTCACTGCTATTATGGAGGTTGCTGGTTCAGCCCCCGGCCAATCGCACATGTTTTGGGGTTTTTTTTCAACACTTGGTTTTTCTCTGGCCATCTCCGTGGAAAGATTAATAATATTGATCAGAACACGTTTGCCATGTAGTACTTAACCCATATCGTTCACTGTGACCTTCTTTCATTGGTTTTAAATAACATTACAAACATTCAATATATGGGTTTTGTCTTCCATTTGATGATTTTGTTTTTGCAGTTTTATTGTCTTCGCCTTGTCGTTGTCAATGGAAATCTTTATTAAAATGTATTGTTTTATTCCTTCGTATAGACGTCGGATACAAAGCAAGACCTCATACTGGAGATCTGTCGCCGACACTCGAGTTTACAGGTAGATCATCTGCGTATTTTTTTCTAACACGCAATAGATTAATGCACCACTGGATTTTAAAAAAAGGTTTGCACCACAGCACTGGGCGTCCGTAATACAAACTGCGCTCCACTCACGGTGATCTAGAATATTGTGTTCGTTGTAGTCCAATAATTGGTATGATGTTGACCCCACACAAATTGCAACAGAAAACAATTTTGGTTTAATATACTGTGAAATAGTCCAAAAATAATATATATTAAAAGTCTACCCAAATCAACCTAGTGGAACATGTTAAAATAAGAGGGTCACCGGTTTGTACAGGGGTAAAAAATTAGAATTGTTCGAATTGAGTTAAATTGATGTACCAATTTAATTGGGCTACTCCTAGGTTTAAAAAAAGGTATAGTTTGCCCTATCTACGCGTTATAGGTTAGTACAATAGTCTAATCACAGTTCAAGGTCATCCTGTGTAAAATTCATAGAATGGTCCACTTTTTGATCGGACTGGTTGTAACTGTTAAATTTGTCCCACTAGTAGTAAAATGTAAATAGATTCTTTGTTTGAACTTCCTATTAAGAATTACAGAGCTAGACTAGTGACCTCCCCTAGACCCTGTAGCCCCAGTCACATTTTTGCGTTCCAAATTATCAACGAATATTATAGATGGTGCAACCACGTATATTTTCGGGTTCTGGACCATTAGACGACAATTGACACCATTTTTATAACGAACGGATCTATCTAAAATTTACCCCCTTGTGACCTATTATTCCTATTTGACTCATAACTATTGAACTACACCTGCAGATATGGCAAATAATACCTCTTTTTTAATCCTGGGAAATATAACGTCACTTATATACTTTTGATACTTTTCATATTTAGACCCCTGTATAAACCTTACCCCCTTAAAATATATTTTCCACTCCTCTGATTTTAGTAGACTTTTGATATGTTGTTTTTAAAGGTATTCCTAATACAATTCTGTTGGAATTGATTCTGTTCAATTAGTGTTGGTTAATGCGCATTCATTTCTATTTGACTGGCTATTGGTGGAATTATAGTTTGGCAATATAGTATCAGCCTAGTGAACAATTTCCTTATAGAACAAAACTTAGAGGCGGTTGTCACAGTTACTATGACATCATGTTACATGTTCTGCGAAACATGTAAACGAGGCGATAATCCCATCTAACAATTTAACGTTTCCATAACGTTGTCAAACGTTTCAGTTTGGTTACGGAAACGTTTCAATGAACGTTTTGGCAACGTAAAAAGAGAAAGAAATGATATACCCCTACCTGTAGTTTCAAAATACTACCCTCTTCCCTTATATTAATGAGCTGTAGCTTGCTCAATACGAATGGTGATACGAGTGTGTTAACCAGTGTCCAAGCTGTCTTGTAGAATATGCAAGGAATAGGACCACGTTACAAAGTGCAGGAATCATATGCTATCGAAGCGTATAGCTTGTGTGGGTGGTTCTCCTAAAATTAGTGTGTGGTATCCCTGAGATTACAGCCTTAGAGTAGTCGATGGAGTACAAGAATATTTCATTGTCACATGTGAGAATCTTCAGTCCTAGAATACGTCTAACGAAGCTAACGCCCTGACAGATCACAATTAAACAGAGCCTCCAAATGGTGATATCGGTCTTGACGTTGCTTTGTCCCCGTTTGGTTTACGTGGTTTGAACAGTGACCCTCGGGCATTGACCTAACTGTTTACCACGATGAGTCAGATTCACTGATCGGCCCAGTGGTAGAGGCAACGGGTGGCGGTCATAAAACACTTAACATGGTTGAGGTTGACCGAATGAAATCATATGAACTTCGAAAATAAATGAATCGACGATTACATGAAATTAAAAACTTATATTGATAGTGGTATTGAATCCCATTTAAGTGGGGATACGATTAGGTGGTGATCGATTATGAATGAGATAGCATACTTTATCATTATGGCCTACTGCGATCATATTATTATTATTTATTATTATTGTTATTATTAGTAGCCTATACTGAAAAAAAACTACCATACAACCAGAAAGCATTTTCAATCGTTCAGTTACATTAAACGTTCTGAGAACGTTGCGGTTTGGTCTCGTCAAGTTGGTTGTTAGTTGGTTCTAGTGAAACTCTGTGAACGTCGTAGTTTCGTCTTAATGTAGATTTCAATTTTGTGATTATCAAAGTAGTTAAATCCGTTCCACAACGAAATCGCATAACCAATTTGTAATACGAATGTACAGTCACGTTTTAGAAACGTTGTTTACAAACGTTTCTCAAAGACGGACCAAGTAAGAACCTTGGGAACGTTTCAGAAAACGGAGCCACTCAATCTATGAAAAATCTAGTACACCTGGACAAAATTGCTACAGAAGAATTTCTTGCTGTAACTAGCCGTAAAAGAGAATCTCCCAAACACTATCAAAAAGGTCGAAAAGGGGAAGCCTGCAGACATGCTAATTTGCATTTATCTTACGTGGCTTTTACGCCCATATTTTGACAAAGTGTATATAGCTCATAAATGAATCTTTAGGCGATGTTCCATTTTTCTGTTAGTATTTGAACATGTTTAGCATGGCTATGCCTGCAAGACGTGTAGCACTTGCAATTATAAAGGTGATCTCTAGCAGTGGAAAGTTATGTCCATTATTCAAGATGCCCGCCCATTTTCCCGCCAAAACCATAAGTTTTGCATTCTTTGATTTGTCAGACTGCAATCGGTATGGGGAATATATTAGCAAATTATTATCAGAGATATTTATTCAAACCATTGGTTCAACTAGTGCCGGTGGGCACTCCCTGTTGAAGTGATGGGTATATGTACCTCGGAAAGGTGGAAAATAGGGGTCCTCTCCCGGGTCGTTTTACACATAAATGTACCCCAAAATATACGGGGTCATTCGGTACACAAGCTGAATCAAATGGGGTCATCCAGTAACATGATGGGGGTTTAGGGGTGAAGACTTTCTATCAAGATGAAAACTTTATTTCTTAAATTGGGTCGTCCCCTTTTAATATATTTATAATAACAAATAGAGGCAAAAATGGCATACAGGTTTTATGCAATTAGCATGTCTTGCCATGCTTCCGCGTTTTTTCTACCTTTTTGATATGTTTGTTCGGAGGGTTTGTACAACAATTTACGGAATAAAACCTTCTGTAGCAATTTTGGTCCCTAGGTCATACCGTAGGTTGAGTGACTAATAATGCTGAAATAAATGAATGCGAACAGTAAACATAGTGAATAAAAAACACAACTTTGACCTGTTGTTGACTCAACTGTGACGCCCCGCCAGTTTTGATGTTTGGCATGATCTGCATATTTCGACTTTCTATGCTGAAAAAATGAATTTCGGTGAGAAATAAGGTATGATATGATTTCACACGGCTGAATCCATTTGTACCCCCATTCCAATGAGATTTCACATGTTTTAAAGCTGGTTTTTAGTTACATTATTTTTGTCTTAATGTGACAATTCTTTCTGATCAGCGTGAAAATCTTCATATCTACCTCATTTGCCCACCAATTACGTCATTTTTTCACATAGAAAGTCGCAAAATATGCAGATCATGAAGACAATCACCTGCGTCACAGTTGAGTAACAGGTAAGGGTCATTTTTTTTTTCATGCACAAATTTTTTTTATTCACTCTGTTACAATGGCGAACACAATATGTAAGATACTGATCACACATCAACATCACAATCACGAAACCGGGGGTGTGGCCTTTGGGCAGAAACAGCTTTGCCGGAATGAATGCTTTTTTTGCGCGATGTGTTTCGTTGAGATCAAATGTCGTGTAATTGTAACGAGCAAGCAATATCAATACTATTTTTTCATACGGATCCTGACATCCAAAATGACTGCAAACGGAAGAAATCTGTTCCCCGCCCCCTCAGCGCCACGAAACTCCGGGGCCTTCAAACTTAGCCACTCAAGTAGTAAATAAAAAAGATAAGTAGGAGAAGATAGGATTTAAGGAATGAATATCTGTGTTCTTTTTCTGCTATACGCTGTTCTTTCTCTGCCGTAGTAACTTGTGTGTTCATCAAGTTCAAACATCGTTCGCTTAGAGACATGTGGAAGGCAGAAATTGAATTTGCTTTGTAGTTGTTTGACGCTTTTGTTGTACGCACTACTTAGCGGCAAGACAAGGTTACGTATACATGAAATCATTCTTTACTATAATAGTCACACACTTACACGTTCCTTATGCTACAGTCGGCCTCTAGCAGTCGGATCTGTTGTTCTTGATATTCTGAAGAGTTAACTTCAGTTACCACTATTTTATAACGGTGATGTATTAAATATGTGGATAGATGTGGTCCAGGTGTTGAGGCGCCCCACCCACACTGCAAAGGTTTGATGAGTTCGAACCCCCTGCTCAGTATGTTTTGTAAACCTTAACATTTAACAACTGCATAAGGGGAAGGGGGCCCCTATGTACTCATTTTTTGTTTTCAGCCGGATCAGCTTTTTCAGCCGGCGATTTTTAAACGCCGCAATATATTTGGTTTATACTTTTTGTATTCGCTAACTTTTAGTTGCGCTTGCATTGATGCAAACAAATTCAATCCATCGCGTCGTTTTTGCTTAATTAGCATGGGTCCCTAGAGCCCCCCCTTATGCACTAACGGAATGCAAACCCCGTATGCAGTTAAAGTGTTAAGAAGGCAAGAATGTACACTCGTTGTGGCCGGAGGATGGCGACCTCCCACCCACCCTCCACCCTTCCTCCCACCCCCCCACACACACACACCCACACCAACACAAATAACCCGGAATGAAGTCGACACGATCATTATTTAT